>VXCM01004653.1:0-57688 GCA_014773175.1 Lucifuga dentata | reverse complement strand
AAAAAAAAAAAAACACCACCATAATTACACAGCTAAATATGCTAAATAAGCGTTGTGATAATTATAGCTCATTTGTAAAACTTTCCTTACCTTTATCAATGCAATTCAGATGAGGAAGAGGAGTCCGGAAAACTGAATGTTAGCTAACGTCACTTATGGTAATCAGCTGCTTACCGGATTATTTTCAGAAAATCACAGGAATACTATGACAGTTCTCAGAAAAAAACAGGTAATTTGCTAAACAAATAAATTGATGGAACACAACATCAGGGGGTCAGCTTATATGCGGGTTTCTTTAAAAATTAAATTTGCAGGTCAAAATGAGGGGTCAGTTTATACTCAAAATCGGCTTATAGTTGAGTATATATGGTAAATGATTTATGGAGTTTTATGAGAATGATGAAGTGTTAAAGATGAACAGAATGCTGTGCTGGCTCTGAGACCCACCTGGGCAAATGTTCCATCCTCATTGCATTCGGGGATAAACATGGATTCATGAGGCCTCCTGGCTTGTTCCAGAGCCTGGCTCCTCTCAACACGACACTTCAACTGACCAGCATCTGTAACGAACGCAGAGAGACAGGACAGTCTGTTGTTACACGCCGCATGCAAACCTGCAGTGCTTTTTAGTACCTTGTTGCTATGAAAGACACGTGTTCCTAGTCAACAACACCCTGTTCACACCTAGGAGCTGCCTGGTACAAGAGCATTTTACTGCTTTGGCCACTCATCAGCTCTGGTTTAAGTGCCTTGCTCAATGGCTGATTTATTGTAGCCACTTGGATCATATTTCTCTATCCATTCTGATTTTCCTCCACGGGTGAAAAATGTTCTAAACTGCAGATACATAAGCAATTCTCAAATCGGGGAAGTTTTAATTCATAATTTCAAACAAATAACCTCCAAAGATATTCCGTTTCCACACGGCCACGTTCAGTCTACAGATTTAAGCCACTTCTTAAATACTATACGCACTCTGGAAAATCCAGCATTTCCAGATTCCTGAATTACATTTTAAAGCTGGAATGAAAAGTATAACGTCTTCTCCTCAGCAAAACAGATTTTAACTCATTTCACAAGGTGCAACTCCCTCAACCAAACGAGTAAGGCAACGGGCGACGTTTCTCCGGTGTCCTCTGGTACTGTGCAAGAATGTAAAAGTTACAAAACATTATAGAAAATCAGGTTAATGTTGTAAATGAAACTCATGAGAAACCTGTTTTTTGTGATGTGTTAGAAGACATGCACCATGTTTTACATCCTTGATTTTAATGTAATCATCAGTGCAAAAGTCTGAAATGTGAAAGCAGCGATTACATGAGGCAGACTTGGATAGTAACGGAATACATGTAACAGCATTACATATTCAGGATACAAAAAAAATAACTGTATTCCCTTAAAGTTCACTAAGTGGACTTATGATTTATTAAAAAATACTATGGACGCAAATCCATGTACAAAAAATTTAGAGCATTTTGTTTTTACTTTGTAAAAGAACCATATTTTATTTTTGCTTTAACTGTATTATTCCATAAGCCTATAATTTAATTTAGAAATGGAAGGCCTACTGCCTGAATGCCCCTATTTTCTTTTCTAAGGTTATCTTACATTGTTCTGTTGTTTTACAGAATACATTTAAATAAAACTCTATATAAAATATATAAAAGTCATCTTATTGATATTTCTTTTCTCTTGTCGTTATGTGCACATTTGGCATTGAAGTAACTGAAGTAATCTAAAAGTCACAGAAAGTAACCAAGTTATATTACTTTAATATTGCAGTAGTTGGATTACATTACTGATTATATTTTTTAGCAGATATTTTTTTTAGCATTTTTTAGCAGGTTAGCAGGTAACTGTACCAGATTACATTTTTAAAATAACCCTTCCAACCCTGGTGAGAGGTACAGAACTGGGATGAACTGTGACAAAGACAGTTAAAGGACCATTTGAGCCCAATATATACAACACATACATGTTACATTGCTAACGACCAATTTCCAATTTCCTGTTGTTTGTTTTTTTTAATCTTTCAAAATCAAATGTTCAGGTGATATACCCACCTTAAAATTTAACGTTTCGCCTTCTAACACTTATGCATGATTGTAGAAGGCATGGGCGTTTTAATTTCTTCGTAAAAGCCGTCTTCTCCTGGGACTACATTTCCTGGCGGAGAAATACATCTTTTTCTGCGCAGCTCCAAGTTGGATTGGTTAAATAAAGTTAATTCAGCAAAAAACCTAACAGACATCTTGTTCGCTGTGATGGATTGCATATCTCAAGCGTGTTTCAAGTCTCTTTAATTTGATTTTAATAGCGTACTGGCATGAACCAAAACAAGTGGCATTCTGGAAGGTAGAGAAAAAAATTTGACGGTAAAGTAGTACATTTTGGGAAATGGTTGTCAGTAACGTAATGTGTATACGGATTGCATATATTGGATTCAAACTTGCACAACTGCCGATATGGTCCTTGCAGCAGTGGTCTGCACGTTGATATTTTGAAAGGAAAAGTGAAGCATGGTGCTGCAGCTCTGATGGGATGATGATGGAAGTATCTGAAGGTTTGAGGCTGGAGCGTGAGATCAGCCTGCGACCGGTTCAAAATCCCATCAGCACCTAATGTTGTTATTGCGCTCATGACTCCCGTGGAGCCGCTCGCTGTTTCTACACACACACATTCACCACAGGCAGCTGACCAGCACAGCCACAGTCCTCTCCGTCTGGCAAACCTCTTCCCTGGATAAATAAAAGTTAGGCTCTGCACCCGAGAGGAGACAGACAGGTCGTCTCCTCCAGAGAGGACAACTAGCAGAGAGAAATGTGGGTGGTGATGTCACAGAAAAGGACAGACGTGGTTTTATGAATTTATATTGGACCTTGACTGAGTATTTTTAGAAACCTAACTCATTTAAATTTAAACAGTGTCGAGCAGAAACAATCCAATGCCCCATCAAAGACCCAAACTCCTGCCCTGATTTATAAAAATGTGTAAAACAACTTTCTGATCAGAGGATTTCAGCAGTTTTTTCATTATGTTTTGTTTTGTGCTCATCTGTGCTTGTTTGTTAGTTGTGGCAAGTCAGAATTTTGCCCAAAGCCAAAACCAGTTGCTTCATACAACATCCAAAAACAGGAGGAGGCATATCGGTTGCGTCCACATTGCTTTGCTCCGCGAAATAATCTAAGACAGGATCTCGAGTAATATCTGTTGTTGTTGTTTGCTTACATATTAGCAAGCCATGTGCATTGTATTGAAGTTTCAATGTTTTTTGCTGTTTGGTTTTAATCTTAATCTCACGCACCTCAAATTAGCCTTCACCAGACTTTGCCATTCTAAACAAGAGCTGGTTGATGAAGCTGCCCTGTTCAATAAAGCAGCAGTTACATGACAGCAAACAGGCCTGCTGCATCTGCAAAGCTTTACCTGCCAAGCCTTCCTTTGTTGCATTGCTGATATCATGAAACCAAACCGTTTATCAGAGAGAAGAAGATTCATTTGGCTGACACCGATGTGTTTTTTCTGAGGATGGATGGAGGGGTGGGGCTGTAAAAATGGAGGAAATGCCAAGTTGCAACCTTGACTCTAGACCTATCAATCTCTGCTGCTGTTGAGTACCTGGCATCTACAGGCTGAGAAGTATGTGATCCTGGTCTGTAAAGACTTACACGCCTACGAGAGCCGGAAAATGAAAGACATCTTCTCTTTTAGCTCCACGTCCCCTAAATCTGGTCTTCAGTATGAGCCCGAACGTTAACTTCCAGGAGCTGCTATATCTTTGAGTCTCTGTTAAATCTGCTTTTGGGTGAAATTTAAGTTGTGGGTTTGAAGCTTGGTGAGAGAAAACTGACTCCAGAGGGCCAAAACTACTCAAACTTCTACCTGAGCTTAAATCCTGTTTTTAGGGCTGTTGGTTAAAGTTCTCAGGTGTCAGGTGTTACCTTTGAGCTCCAGATCCTGCCCCTCAGATGTGGAAGTTGGCACCGGAGCCACGGACGACTGATCGATCCTCACCCAGTTTTTACCTGAAAGACCAAAAGTCACAATCAGTCAAATCATGGATACTACATGAAGATTATTGTGAATGTTGTAGTACATGAACAACATGTAGTATGTAAATTACATTACTGCATATCAAGTACATGATATGTTTGATCGTCTGATCTGATACTCTACAGGACCTTTGCAGTAACATTACTAAAAAGTTAATCAGGAGCATCCCAAAAAGTCAGGAATAACCTCAAAGTTTGGAAAACAAAAAATCCAAATTTGTAAATGACCCTGAATAGTTGTCAGAAAAGTTGGGAATTACTTTGAAAAGTTACTCCTGACTTTTCATTCCCCAAAAGTTGTAAATGAATAGTTCAGAATACGCTTAAATTATGACTTTTCACAGTAATTCCCAATTTTTCTGAGTTACCAGATCAGCATAATAATTTCTTTGATTTTGTTTGTGTTGAAGTTGTGGCAGGATAATAGTTGTGAACAGGAACTGTTGTGAACTCAGTCTTGTTTGTGAAATTGAAGCATCCAAAATTTGAGAGTTTGACTGCAGACTTGAGTTGCATTCAAGAGCTATTCTGTGTAAATCTAACATAGAAGACAAGTTGAGTTTCATCCCATCTTGGTGTAAGCTCCGACCGGGCTTTTGTTCTCACCTTGACATCGGCCGCGGTGTGCCAGTGTGAGTGTTCGGTCTTTGCAGCGCGCCCTCTGCAGCTCGCAGCCTGTCTCGTAGCTCTGCCCGTCTGAGCCGCACACCGGCTTCCCCTGTGTCCGCGAGCAGATGATCCCACAGTGAGTGTCTCTGTCTCCAATCAGCCACTGCAAGGAAAGGACACGTTTAATTTTTCTTTCTTGCTTTCTGTCTTGCTTTTTCTTTCAGTCTGCCTTTCTTTCTTCAGTCTGAACAAAGACTGTATTCAGCTAAAAACTGAGATTAGTCCAAAATAATGTACGAACTGGACTTGTGGGTCATTTTACCCGTTTTGCTTCATTTCGCTGCCGTTCTCGCTTTAAGCTTCTGTAACGTGGGTGTGAGCTGAAGTTAATTAACATCATTGATCTTTGGCTGGACACAGTTTGAACCTTCATTACATTTTAAAGGAGCCAAACCACATTCAGATCACACTCCCCCTCCCTCTCCTCCTCCCAGAATCTTTACTCATGATCTATTAATGAGTCTCTTCTCCTCAAAAGTTGGAAGATGGCCTTCTTGCTGACAGCAGTAATCGTTTTTGGCTCTGCAGCTGCCTTGAATATATTAAAAGTCTAAAAGATTTCAGGGGAGCACAGACGATGCCAGGAAGATGGAGCTGGGAGCGAGAAGGTGTGAACAGAGCAGCAGCAGAATCTTCTGCTGGGAATCGAGGCCCAGCAGCGTTACCTGAGCCAAACGTGTTTGAACAGGTTTCAACTAAAGGAGCGCTGAATGTTGCAAGAAATGATGAAACGCGTGTCGCTGCTTAAACACCTCTTTCATAAACTCAAGCACAAACTCTTTTTAAATGCATTTTTCACCACAAAAGCTCTCTCCAGCGTTTACCACAGAGTTTTGCAGGGTTGGAGCTCTGAATCCGACACCGGAGATCTCATTAAGAGCAGGTACGGAGGGAAGAAGGTGGTGGAAAATCAGCCTCAGCCAGAAACAGAGGGCACAGTTTCCATCCCTCAAAGCCAACAGACTCCTATCAGAGAATCTGAGGCCGTTTTCAGAAAGATCCACAGGGATAGAGCAGAAATACACAAATACACACACATGTACACAAGCAAAAATTTCCACCCTCATGCTTCCTCCCCCTCCTCATCCCAAAACGCCCTACTCCAGTATTTTGAACAACATCAAAATTGTTGCTTGGAGACAAATTTCCTCCGAACATAAAGAGTAATCAGTCCGAACTGAACAAAGTGTAGATGGTAATGAAGCCAAAGCGCTGATGTCATGAATGAGCTGGTGCACAACTGGATCTCATATACAAATGAATCACCAGGAGTTTTCATCTAACTCACTCTAAATAGATTAACTGCATGTGAATCTTATTTTTCTTTTAATGTGGACCTGTATGTTCACCCGTGTCTTTGTTCTGGATTATTATTAAAAAGGATCCAGGCTGCTCCACAAACCGTCATATTCATCCTGTCAAAATCCTTCGACTTTCCACCATCCTGCTCTTTTAAAAATGCCAATAAAATCCTGCTTGAAATATCAGTATTGGCATTAACACTGTTTTTATTTTGATACGTCAAAAGACACTTTTGCTAAGATTTCAATCGTTAACCATTTACGCTGCTCTCTATTGTAACAGTTGAACTAAATGTGAACGTACAAGTCAGAAAATAGAAATCGACACTCAGCAGTTTTTGCATGTTCTTATTATGTCACATTTATATTCTTTTTCATATTCTGGCTGTTGTCTCAGCCTGTTGTTATGTATATATTATAGCAACTTAATTCACATTTTTCACATTTATAGTAAAAATATGACTATTAGATTAACTAATTTGACCTTTGTTTAATGGCATATTAACAATTAAAGGGGAACTATTATACATTTAAACTATAAACTGTCATAACCAATAATAATAAGATAATAATTCATGAAGACATGTTAAAGGGGAGATATTATACAAAATTCCATGTTTCTATTTTAACTTAGGGTATATTTTGAAACTTAGTAATACTTTAATATGCAAAAAAACATATTGACCACCTTCTACACTCTTGCTGCAGCACCGCTGTGCACACTGAGTGAAAACAGTCCATTTTAGGTATAATGTGTTTAACGAAGCTTTCCTGGAAGTTCAGCATAACAGAAAACAAAAACATTATTGTTCTACTTTAAAGAATTTAATCTTTTCTTTTTCTTTCTTTTTTTTTTTTTAATAGAGTGAGCTGCTTCTGGCTTGTTTTAATACTCTTATGCAGACAAATTAAACTTCATTGGAAAATGTGGAATTACCCCACAGCAAAATATTTAACAGCTATAAAAATTAATACAAATTTTTAATGACTAAATATGAGATTAGATAGTTTATTCAGGCAATTTTTTACAGGGAAATTATAATGCTGATTATCATGGCTTTCAGGAGAGTGATTCTCTTATCTTTAATGAAGAAATGACAGAGAACAGATTTCTGAAATAAAAACAGAGGCAGGAACTTTGCTGTCAGAATGGAAGGATGATCTTCATATCTTGTCCTGAAACTGGAAGATCGCAGGTTTGATCCCCACATGTACCTGATAAAACACCTTTAAGCCAAGTGCTGAGCACAGAAAAACACTTCTGGCTGCCCTTCTCCAGTGAAACATGACCACTTGATACAAAAACACATCATATAACAAGGTGAAGGGAAATTTAAACAAAGGGGAATAATCCTTTAGGGGAAAATAAAAATCCAACTCGCCTCATCGTAACAATACATCCTGCACGAGCCAGACAGTTTAATGTAATTTCAGCTTTGGCAATGACGCTCGGTAGAAAAGCTCTCGTCAGACAGCAGGAGTAAAACTAAATCATGATGTGTCTTCGTGAAAAACTGCAGACGGAGGAAAACATGGCACACCGTTTCATTTTTAACTCGTGTATCCTCCTCTTGGTTCGGGTGAAGGACAGGAATAATTCTTAGTCAGATAAAAAAAAAACCATGTATTTCCAAAAAGCTATATTTTTAAAAATTCAAGTAAAATGTGGCGTATTTTGTCCTTTAATTCATTTATTAGTGTTGTAGCAAACCACCACTGAAAGAGAAAACAAGGAAAGAGGAAACACGAATGCTACTGTCACGTTTTCTCGATACAAACTAAACCAAATTATTTTGACCAGAAAGCGGTTTGTTTATTTGATGAACCGTTAAATTAGTAAATTAGTATCCAAAGCAAAACCATTCTAAAAAAAAGTCGTGTTTTGTTTGCTCCAGGTTAGGTCTCCTGTGTCAGAGCCACAGAGTCTGGCCTCTGCCCACACAGCGAGCCAGCAGAGTCCTCCGTCCCTGACTCACAGCTTAATGGATGCAGCCCTTCTACCGCCACCATCATAATAAAACAATAAATCGCAGATTTTGGGACAGCATTGTCCGGCAAGTGAAAATAAACACTCCTAAATGTCTCCCACATACAGTCATTTCTTAGTCATACTGTTCCACCCACAGCCTGCTGCCCCATAAAGGTGAAAGCAGCCACTCCAACAGATCCAGCTGGGCATCAGGAACAGCTCTCAGATTTATGACTCAGCTCTGTTTTAATTCAATTAAAAATATATGTTTTCTTAGAGGGTAAACATTTAAGGTGGACTGGAACGTTTTGAGTTATCGTGTAGCATTTTGGGTGTTGATGGTGACTTTTCCTTGTTTCATTATGCAGTTATAATAACAAGGATATAAACAGTCAGAACTTCCTGAATGAGAGGTCAGTCCCTCCTGCCTTCTAAAACTGGACAGTCTTGCGATTTTGCAAATTAAAGTTCAGTTAGAAAGGAATCAGTTTATGGTTGAACTCAGCTTCAGTGAAAGAGAATTTATGCCAGGTTCTCTCAATTTAAAGGAGACGTAATACCTTTTTGTTACCTAATTAGACACACCCTCCCAAAACGAGGCTAGCGAGCAAGGTTTTGGCCAGTTTACGTCTAACGCAGCTGACCAATCAGAACAAAGCAGGCTTTTCAGAAAGGAGCCTGGAAGAGACTGTACAGTGTTTTCACTCAGTGTGCACAGTGGTGCTACAGCAAGAGGTAATAGATGTGGATCAGTGTGTTTTTTGTGTATTAAAGCATTGCAAAAGTTTCAAAATAGACCCCTAAATGAAAACGAGAACACTGAAATCTGTGTCTCAAAAAAAAAGGGTAATAAAGGTAATAAAGGGTAATAAATACCTCTTTACTTTTCTTCTCGTGTGACTAATCCAACACTGCTAACTCGTTTCACATGAAACGAGTTTCTGCATTACCTGTTACAACCGAGAAAATTTATAGTATGTAAACACTATAAAAACATGTAAAAAATGACAATAAAACCCCAATAAAGCCACTTAACTAATGAAGGGAGAAAGTGCTTAAAATAAAAGCCCCCCAGGAGAGACAGAACACGGAGCTCCATTTAATCTAATCTACTGACTCGGCCTCTGCACTGCATCACTGTCACCTCCACCTCTGACGGGCATCATCTTTCTGCATCTCACAACTGTTTCTGCTCAACTTCCTTGCTGCAAAGAAGTGCTAAAATCATAAAGTGCTGAAACAAAGTGTGTTTCACTTTAACAATCAATGAATGACAGGCTGGACTGACTGAAAATCCCTTAATGGGCTGTGATGGATTTGTTTTCTTCGATTAAAAAAAACAAACTGAAATAATTTCATCACTCCAGACTTTCCTGTGGTTTTTTTCTGCTTTCTTAATACAATCTGAATTGTCCTGATGTGGTAAACCCCGCCCACCTGGTGACCCGGGAAGGTTAAAACAAACACTGAGAGTTATTTTCAGTTACCAGGTTTGTGTGACAGTAATCAGCCGCACAGGACCTGCTATTATCTCTGAGAGAAAACAGTCAAGACCCACCCGACACCCATAACCAACAAAAACAGAAACACTCCTAAATTAAACATACAGGAGCTAAAAAAGAACACGTAGCTCAAAATAACATTAATTACAGGAGAAACTCGCTTTTTGTTCAGGACCATTATACAGAGTTTTACATCATACATCCTGCGAAAGCCAACATATCAAAGACTTACAAAAAAAGAAACGTAATGGAGTATTGAACGTACCTCTAAGGGAATAATCATATTTCTAACACTAAGACTTTAGCAGCAAGGTGTGTTTTTAAAGATTATTTTACAGCATTATTAGCAGTGTTTGTGTCTTAAAAATACTACAATGTGTTTGAAGAAATACTCAAATCCTTCAGATAAAAGTAGTAATACCACAATGGAAAAATATGTTATTTCAAGTAAAATCCAACTTAATAAATATATACTGTGTAAGCATCAAGTATCCGGAATGTAAAAATGATCCCTGTCAGTGTATCATCAATATTGAAAAATCTCCAGGAGAGTTTGGAATAAAATGATGAAAAATCTGGAATTTAATAATTAAAAATCCCCAACCTGTACATTCAAAGATTTTTAACAAACATGACAATACAAGCTCTTTCACCCAATATTTTGATTTTGAACGTGATTTTTATCTCGTAGTAAAAGTACTTTTTGTGAATAATGCTCCTATCAGAGTATTAAATTATTGATGTATTAACATGTACCAGGTAAATATTAATTTACTATTAATAATAATCCATAAAAATGGAGATACGGGGTTGTTCACATTGTCAAACAAACTCACCAAATTTCATTGAGTTTGGAATGAAATAATGAAAATCCCTGAAGTTGGAGATATGAGGTATTTCACCCAACCTTGTGAACAACCTCATATCTCAGTTGGAGAAAATGGAGATTTTTTATGTGTGCTGCAAAAAAACCCATGTCTCCAGTTTTGGTGACTTTTATATGTTCAGGTAATTTGAAGGATTACATGGAACCTATCTTCTAATTTTTTCTTTTCTTTTCGTAACCGACCCTCGTTTTAAAGAGATAAAGTCGTAGATGAGCAGAAAGTAAAACATGATCTGATACTGATGTCCTGAGTGGGAAACGATGAGCATGAAGATTCTCACATTTAACAAGCCAAATTCCCCGAATGTTCATACACGCACGAGGGCGCACATTTCAGCCAGGAGCACACCAAGCTCTATGCACTGCTCATAAAAGAAGTGAAACACAATCCCATTGTGCAACCATTAGAGCATTAGCAAAAGATTTTACCATTACTGGCAACGAATGGGTTCTAACCTGATCCACAGTGGAACAGAGAGAGAGAACATTTTGAGAAAATAATCATTTTTATATGAGCTGATAAGGAATTGGAACAGGTTGTATAAAATGGAACAAAGGTAGAAAACAAATCTGTGTTTATGGGCCACATCTGATAAATACAACACAGCAAAACCAATAGGAATAAACCATTTATTTCCACCTGCATTAAGAAATAGATTAGCTAAGTTTTTTTTAACCCACTGGAGTCTGAAGTCAGAACGCTTTTCACCTTTTTCCAGGCCTAATGTGTTTACAGTGTGATTTCAGCCTCGTTTCCAGCCATGCTGCAGCTCGCTCAGCAACACCAAATTCTGTTCAAACTACACCACAATAAGTAACATATTGTTTGACATTTTTGTGGTTTCACACTTTAAAATCAACAAAATAACACAAGTAGAGTGGATTATTCAAATAAATGGCAGCTTTGATAGCTGTCTGCACAAAATATAAAAAGGGAAGCAAAAACGGAGACAGATTAAGGTCAGAATTATGCTTGATTTGACTATGAATATAGTTCTGCACTAACTTAGGTACTTTATGTTGAGGCGGAGGGTTAATCACCATGTCCACTAGGGGGCGATGGGAGGGTCAAAACATAAATCATCCCTGGTTGGCATTAGAACACCTTAAGAACTACTTCTGATTTCGCTTAACAATGTAAAAACGATGGTGAGAATTGAAGAGATCAGTGTTTTTCTTATCTTACAAAAGCAAAATAAACAGTGGCAACTAAGATGGTACACCAGGCCTTCAAATGAATCCTGCTGCAGCTTCTCCTCATACCTTTCAGCCATGTTTTTGGTTGCTGTGCTACTGATGTCACATGACATGAGTTGACTTTACTGCCCTCATGCCTTTTGTAGGTTTTGCATCTTGCGAATGCATTTCTTGAGGATATGCCCCGTCTACGCTTTGGACGGTAACGTTTTTTAAAAAAATGCAAGTATGAGCCAAAATGGGATCGTCATCATAGAGATAAGGGTTGGAAATTTGGCTTTGTGCCTCCAGAAGGATTTTCTGGCCTTATGCAAAAATCAATAGAAGCCCGCCATGAGACAACCATCTAACAAGGGTCGAGGTGAGCTCTTACTCATTTGAAAGCATGCGGGATAGATAAATTAGATCCTGAGTGCTGGAAAACATGTCTTGTCTGTTCTTTTTAACTAACAGGAACATGCACCTTGACATGAATGACATCACCGCATGTATGGAAAAGTCTTCAGCACGAACAGATGGAGATTCATTACAGGCGGGCGAGAGACACAGCAGAATACAAAAAGAGAGAAAACTGTGTGCCACCTCCATGTTAACGTGTGAGAGACTCATTATCCCCTTTGGGCACAACAACAACAAACAAGACAAAAACAACACACACACATGCACACACACTTACATATAGATTCATTGCCAATGCATCTAATGCATTCTTGTGCATCTAGGAGATGTTTGCACCTTCCCACCAGCCAACAAGTGGATTCAAGTGGAGGAAGAAGAGGATAAAGGTGAATGAACCTCAGAGTAACAGGCCAACATCAGGCAAATTGTGTACTGTTGTGTACTGTTATGTGTGTTTAATGGGCCAAGATAATCAGCTTCGTCCGATAATTAGCATTTAGCTTTCAGGAAATCTATAAAGTGAATGCCATCCTTCATGCTGTTTCAATTAACACGCTTTACCTAACCGTGTTATAAAAAAGTGAAAAAATAAAAAGGAGTGTATGAAAAGCTGTGTCGCTCCTCCACCTTCACCCTTTAAATTTATTAGGTTTTGTCTTTAAAAGAAACCTGTGATTTAACATTTATAAAGTTACTCTTAAAGCAGCTTTTCCAGCATGTTGTGAAGCGGCAGGAAGAGCGACTTTCACACAGGAGGGGAAAAGTGTGTGTAGGGGGGCGGGGCTTAGACATATAAAACTCCATCACTACCAGCTATTTTTTAAATTTTATTAATATTTTTTTGCTCTTACTATCAGGTTTCAGTACTTTGATTTTAATTTATATGTATTCAAGTACAATTTGGAGATGTTAGATGCTTCTTTCTACATCTACTCCATTACACTATGGTTGTTTGACGAGCAACATCCAATGACAGTAACACAACTCCTCCATATTCTGACTTTCTGCCTCTCTTTCTGCTTTTTTTCTGCACAGAATAGTAGTTGATTAGTAGACTAGTTGAAGGATTAGGAGCTCCTCTATGCTTGGCTCCATATTGGCAAAATCACCCTGACTTCTTGCAGTTTTCATCTCCTTCCTGGTGATGGATTTTATAATTTGCGTTCAATTGTGTCGTGTGCACAAAACATCGGCAAGACGTAAGATTACTGGAAAGATCGCTTGTAATTTGAGCAGTTCAGTGATTTGGGGATTTCTGAGGTCCTGTTTTCTGAACTTGGCATGATTCATCCTTTTAGGACGTGGTTGTAAATCTGATTAATAACATTCCTACTTTTTCCACTAATACACCATCCTGGCTACAAAACAGTCAGCTGTCTCTGCTGTTCTCTGGAAACGTGGAAGTGTGTGTGCGCGTGTGTGAGTTGGTGTGCCCACATTACAACGGATTCCACACCACCATTGCATATTTATGCTTAGACCACACACACCAGCTTGTATTAGAGGAAATGATTAAAAATGTGGCAGATCAGAGGCTAATCTGCTTGGGTCGTTTGAGAAGGAAGAGGAAGTGTTCTTGCCATGGTGATAATCCAAAGGATCACAGCGAGCTATAACTCTTTCAGCAGGCAGTATTCCTCTCAGACGACACACAGGAAAGAGCCTGTGTGTGTCATTAACATGTTGAATTTACATAGCATGAGGGCCCATAATGGACTCGGCCATTACGTAAACGCGTGCCTGCCCTGTAAAGCACAACCATCAGGAAGATCTGTGAGGGGAAGCAAAGGTTGACTGAAATAGCGATGATCTGTGCGAGGAGCTCACTAGCCTCAAATCACAGACCGCATTTCATTACACTGATTAGAAATCCCCGAAACTGAGCATGAAATATGTTTGCTGATCATGCAGTCATCAGAGGGAAATCGACATATGCAAGCTATTTGATTGGTTGCAATGTTAAGTGTCTGCCAGTGTCCTGGGAAATGAAAGTGGGTCCTCGGTGCCTTGTCATCTACAGAAGAGTGTGTATTTGAAATGTGTGTACTTCTGCCTTGATTAGCGATGTCCTACATTTCCCAGAATGCCTCTCAACATCTTCCAGAGAACAGACATGAATTTCAACATTAAGTTTGGCTTGAGAGTGGTATAATCAGAGTGAAGTGCAATTATTTCTGATATTTCTTTTATGTGGTAATTGTCATGAAATTTTCTATAGATATTCATGGTCCCCAGAGGTTAACCCCTAATTAGTTTGTTTACACATGACCTTTATTGTTCCATCCCATCAAATATTCCTCTTGACCAACACTATGCCACATTATTTTGAAAGTTAATGTCTAAATTTCTATTCTAAATTTATATTCACGATCCCCAGAGGATAATCCTAATAGTTTTGGTGACCCAATGAGCCATCCTATTGCAACCGTCTGGCTTCATTTTCCACAGCAGATTGTCAAGAAATTTACTGAGTACATTCAGGCTCCCCAGAAGATGAACCTTTATCACTTTGGATATTCTGAGATTTCCGGTAGCACCACCATCAAGTAAAAATATATCAGAATGTACATGTAATGTCCAAAACTAATGGCTGAAATTCCATTAAATTTGCGCTGGATATTCATGTTACCAAGAGGATAAATCCTCTTGTTTTTGTGATCCCCTGACTTTTCCTTTTAGCACCAATATCAGGTCAAATTTTCCTTTTTTACACAAAATTTCTTGATCTAATGAGCAGATTGTGAATATATCATCCTCTCCAGAAGATGTCCCTCAATCATTTGAATATCACTCCTCTACTGCTGCCCTAAGCACAGTGTCCTTTTTTTTTAATACAAAAACCTAAAGGTCAGATTGCCATGAAATTGCCATATATAAGGAGAGAGGGAGGGAAAAAAATAATTGCCATATATATTCATGATCCCCAGATGACCAGTCATGTGATTTTAAACCTAGTACCAGCTTTACACTCGTTGCCCGTGCACCAAACAATCTGATCACATGATATTACGTAATACACATAAACACATTCATGCTCTCCAGAGGAAGAACCTGTTTAAATTTAGTGATTCCACCATGATTGGTGCTGTAGCGCCACCCTGTGTTCATTTTAGCTCCCCAAAGTTCAACCAACAGTAAAATTATTAGTGTATAAAAGTACATCGCTATTAGCCATTTTAATGGTGTTCACGTTTTAGGGTGAATTTTTTTCCTCTAAAGTTTAATCAGAAACTGCTGCTGAATAAAAAAGTTGGACAAAGTTCATCTGAAAGGTTTGAATTTCATGACTTCTTTTTGCAGAAGACACTGATGCCAAACTACCTTATCACTTTGCCAAGAATGTTTTCTCCCATAAAGATTAAATGGAGAAACATACGCGGAACATCTGCGTGATGATGGCAGCTCTTCAACGCTTTAATGTTGATCAATTGATTAAACGACACACGATGTTCTCACAAACCTGTATTCATACTATCATACCGCTATTGTTTTTACTCCCCCCCCCCCCCCNCCCCCCCCCCCCCACCAACCTTCTATTTCTTGTAAATGAGTACTAGTATAATGCAGAAATTGGTTATAGTTATCCTAAAATGGGAATGCTTCTACTTAGCATGTGTTGTTGTAGCTATGCCATGCTTAAATGTGACAACCATTTAGAAACAAATATGAACAAATGTACTGTATATCCAGGAGAAGAAAGTAACTAATTACAATTATTCTAATAAAACTCAACACTTTTTTATATACTTTTGATGAGGATATTATGTTTTCAGCAGCATTTGTCTGCCTGTTAGCAGGATATCTAAAAAAAAAAAGGAAAGTTTTGTAGTTAGGTGGGATTTGGGTCAAAGAAGAGCTAATTAGATTTAGTGGAAGATCAAAGTCAGGATCCACATAGAGGATTTTTTTTCATCATCCTTTTTATAGGAAGAGAGGGCATTTGTCAACATTTTCATCTATTTCTCAAACTGTAAGACATCAATATCTTAAAGGTTGAAGTTGAGTCACTGGACTGGAAAAATAGATTTACGACATTTCGTCATTCATGAAAGGCTTCTTCAGTTCTGACTGTAGCAGGAACAGGTAGTGGCATTTATTCTCAAAAAACATCAGTGTGACGTTTCTGTCCACCTGGATGACTGAAATGAAGCTTCAGAGACTAATGAAAAATGTGTCTGTTAGTCCTGTCATGGACTATCAACAGATATTAATCTCGATCTGGCAGATTAAAATATACCTTCTGACAGGAACTGCAATCATGGCGCTGTTGTAAATAAATCTAGTCCACTGTTTCCGACAGGTAGAAAATTAACTTGTGGTGGTGGGTTGTCTTGGGGGGGTGGTTCATTTTCTTGCTTTCTCCGCTCCACTTTCGTTTTCTTGGGGCCATCCAAGTACAGCCTATATGTGCGCATGTCGGTGTGTGAAGGCAGTGTCAGAGTTTTGTTGTTTTTCCCATGAAACCTGGGCGGGTCTTCAGAAACCTGGGCGGGCCGCCCAAGTTTCGCCTATGTGTGGGAAACACTGTAGTAACACACGACTACCTCCAGTGTGTAGCTAAGATGGAGCTGATTCAGCAGTATGAAATGGTTTTGACATATTTTCAGCAGTTATGTATACAGATCCTAAAGAACATGATGTCCACAGTACCACTGTACAATGAATTTGCATTTATATTTATATATATATATATATATATATATACATGTGTGTGTGTGTGTATANAATTTGCATTTATATTTATATATATATATATATATATATACATGTGTGTGTGTGTGTATACATATATATATTCACATTCAATTTCAAGGTATTGACAGTAAAAGTCTGGGGGTTTTGGTAAAAAAGTGAAATCAGAGGACTGTTGGGCCTTGGTGGAGGTATGCGCTTTAAGAGTACTTCTACTTAATGTGATACTCTAGTACTCCTTCCTTTGCTGTATCTAAAATCAGTTGGGCAGTTTTCATTTTGTTTAACAAATTTCCAGCTCAAATCTTTAACAGTTAAAACTCCTTCAAAGCCTGCAGTATGTCGACAGCACTGCTGAGGTGATGAGATTTCATAATGAGATGAATTTATTCTTGAAAATATACACTTTAGCCTTATTCACATGTTTTCTTGTTCATTTTTCTCTCTCACTTTCCAAAAAACTTCTTCACCTTCTCCATTTCTTTGTTAGTATAATTAAGCCAATGAACTCACGCATGCACCTGCAGCCGCACACATGTAGACGCAGACTCACCTGCGCCGCGGCTGTGGTCCGCCTCACACCAATAAAAAGGCTTTTGAAGCGGAGCTCTGCTTTCCTGAGCTGAAGCTATGCATCCTTGGCTGACGGGTCATTCCGGCCTGGCTATTTATTTTGTTTTTCAGTGACTTTATGAGTTTTCACTGATGGTTTCGCTGAAATATGCAGTTGATTGGTCTTCCAGTCTCACCCGAGTGCTCCAAGGATGACTTGCTGTTACAGCTTATCGTTAAGGGTGGATAACATCCTCATTTGTTGGTGCTAATTTCCTAATCCACCCCCTCTGGGAACAGATTTCTGCTCATTAGGCCATAGTTACTGTTTCTCAGGACCAGAAACCAACAAAATAAAGTGTGTATGAAGAATTTTATCTGCATTAATTTAGAATTAATCGTGAACTTTACACCATGATTCCACATAAACCTTCATATTTACAGCTAATTAGTTTATCTTGGCATTGGACTGTCAGAGGTGGACTAAGTACATGCAAGTACTGTACTTAAGTGCATTTTGGAGTACTTTTGCTCTTTTAATTTTGTGCCATTTTCTACTTCTCTTCCATTTTGGACATGAAGATTTTAAGAAAGGAAAAGTAGTTTAATCTGCTCAAATATAACAATACTTGAACTGATCGTAAGGCATGAAAATTATTAAATTCAGAGCTAAAGCGTTTTAAAAAAAACTTGTATGTCCATTTTTTTGGTAGAAAAACTTTGTATCAGTAGTTTTGAAAATTTTTATTATTTCCTTCCCAAATTTTCAATTGAAACTCTCCAAACTTGGAGATATTGCTTTTTCCACACTGTCATATGAAAAACCTTGTAACTCTAATTTACATTACCATGTACCAGATGATACGATACCAGTTAATGCATCAATGAACACGATAAGTACTTTTACTTTTGATACTTGAGTATCTTTTACTGCTTATACTTATTTACTTTAGAACGCAGGACTTAGCAGTGTGCAATGGATTTCTTCCACCACTGTGAACTGACAGCAGAAATGCTGAATCATCATTCTTAATAAACACCACACACATCCTTATCATCTCAGTAACTCTGTCCTAATACAGATAAATAAAATACTTAAAACAATAAAGCAGAAATACAAGTTTTTCTCCCAGCAGCTTCATGCTGAAACAAGAATGAATGAGGAAACATATTTAGATAGATTTATCTGAACTGCACAGATGGAGGCAAAACTTTTCAATTGGCTGCATCGTACAGCTTTCTCATCCAGAGAGATGTAGGACTTATTGGCTCATGGAGGCTGAGAGAGAGAGAGACGGTGCTGAAATCCACTCAGGACGTATCAGCGTGGAAAGTGGGGGTGTGAATTCTGATATTACAGCAGCTGTGAGCAATGTTAAAAGTATCCGCTGTGTGAGCGGGGGTGTGCAGCAGACCGAGTGTGCCCATGTTAATCCTCCTCAGTGCCCTGAGGAAGAGGATGAGGAGGAGGAGGAAGATGCAGCGATAGTTTTACACGACGGGACGTGATAGCGATGCAGTGGTTGTGTAACACATCTTGGACAATTAGTATCTGCAGATAATAAATTCCAACATTTCATCAGTGCTGTGGTGGAAAGCAGGCCTGTTTTCAGCTTGACCAGCCTGAATCCTGCCAAAGTGGTTTTGAAAGTTTCATAAGAGGCTGATCGAGTTTCTGAGAACAGACGAGCAAGAAAACTTTTAAAGTCGAAACGGGAGAATCAACAAGAGGGCAGTTCTGAGGGTTTGACAGTTTCTACATATGCACCAGATTGGAGTAGCTCACCACAGCAGGACAAAGTAGGTTATGGTGGTTTAAGGGTTGATTGAAAAGTTCTGAGCCTGATAGTGAGTAAGAGGCTCTAAGTGGTATAATTATTAGATGGTTTTTGAACTTCAACTACATTTTTTATAAGCTAAATGATCATTTTTGGGATGATAGTACAAATGAAAAAAACAATGGATTGAAGAATGGTAGAAGGAATGATAAAACAGTTTTTATTCATTTGTTCTTTTGTTATTACATTCTGTTATTTATTTCATCTATTGATCCATAATTTACAAGTGCCAGAGGTGCCAAGGATCTGAGTTGTTCAACATCAGTTATTGCCATGGCCGCTGCCCATGATTTTAGATTTAAATTGGTTCTTATCCCACCCTACTCACATGATTTGGCCCTCCTCAGACTTTCTCCTCTTCCCAAACATGGAAAAGGCTTTAGCTGGAACCTATTTTGCATCAAATGTTGATGATACACCAGCTTTTGGAGGATTCTGGACGATCTTTCCAGCATCATTGACAGGAGTGTGTCAAGTTTAAAGGAGGATTACATTAAAAATCGCCCTATGTGAGGCTCAGAATTTAAAAGTCAACCCTCATATTGTATTGTCTCTCCAATCTGAACACACCACATACTAATTGTGCTTATATGACATTGAAAACACACATTTGATCAGCATCTTTTCATTACTTGGCCAGTAGAAACGCAGTGATTATGCAAAGTCTGAATTCACTATATCCTTTCTTAGAAAAGTCTTGACCATGATGTGTTATGTGGGGTGTTCAAAGACATTTTGAAATAGTTTCAATATGTGAGTGAGTACTACATATTCATCTCCCCGAGTCATCTTCCCCCTTCTGACCACAAATATTACTGTACATCTGTGAAATGAAACAATGCTGTTCTCCTCCACTTAGCATCACTTATTTCTCTCTGTCTGCCTGGACAGCACTGGGTATTTCCAAAAAGCTTGAACAAGAGAGGGAACAAGTAAAGCAGTGTGTGTGGGGAGAGAGCGAGAGGGAGAGAGAGAGAGAGAGAAAAAAAATGTTCAACAGTGACAAAGATCTATCCCAGAAAAGTAGAGGAACAAGAGCAAGAAAGCACCGTAAAATGGATGATCAGTGAAAATAGAATTCATTTATGTTCCATAATTCTCTAAAATATAATTTTTCATGTTACAGCCATCAATCTCAGAAAATGCACTATCACAAACATAATTTCTCTAATCAAAAGGGACCTAATTTACATTCTGGTGCAGATCAAGACCAGAGTTTCTCAAATCAGCTGAACAAACCAAATCTAAAACTTCCTTCTTTATGGAAGAATACAGCATCTGATCAGTAAGGAACAACAATACTTCAGCATGGAGACATTTTTTCCAAATTGACTCTAAATAAATTCTGTGTGGGGCTTGAAAACTCCTTCAAAGTTTGGTGATGGATCTGAGGCAGCCTTGGAGCTATTTTTTAATTAATATAAGACCCAAATTAATTTCTTGTCTTGACCAGGTCATGCCTAATAAATGAGGCTTTTAATTTCCATATATTTCTAACCCTACAGAATGTTACATTCAAGTCCTATAAAGACTTTGAAAATTATTAGAATGTCTTTAATCGTGATGTCATAGTACTGACAATATGTGGACTTATTGCCTGAGATCATGATTTAAGGTCAGATTCTGAGCCCTGGATCCAATATGAAGCCCTCATAAAATTATACATATATTAATAGTTAATCATTGTTATATGATTTCTTTATTTTCTCCTAATAACAGACAATTAACATCTGTAAGGTCTGACTACAGTCAAAGTTAACAAAGCGCAAAATAATGCAAGCCATGCGTCAAAAAAAACAGCGTTTTTCGGAGTTTGGCGCTATTTAGGAATTCACATCAACAGATTCGGCGAAATTTTGCAGATGATTAACGAAGGGATTATCCTGTGAAAATGTGTGGAGTGGGTAAAGTGGGAGGTGTAGTGGACACAGGTACGCACTCACCCGTGGACCGCTCGGTTTCTGTGCGGAGACTTGAGGCAGATGACAGAGAAACAGAAGCGCCAAAAAGTGAGAAAAAGTGAACATCAGGAAAGTTGGTAATAACATAATTGATGTCAAAGTGTTGGAAGCTGCAGGTAGACTGATGATCAAGGTCCAAATGATTAAAAAACGAACTTTCCAAAAATAAAAAAAATAAAAAATCCTTCACTTTCCCCGCATCAGTAACTATTCACATAGTGCCGTGGCTGAGAAATCACGACTTGGAGGTGACCATGGTGTTTGACTTTATCCACTTGGGAGGATCAGCTGTTCATCGCGGCTTCCACAGGTTGAATCACCGCTGTAGCCATTGCAGCTTGATTAAAAAGCGAGGGAGGGCGCTGGAGCTCTGATTGACAGCCGAACTGTCCAATGGCAGCGAGGGGAGCGTCAAATCCACGCCCCTTTATGCTGATCTAAAATTAACTCTGCACAGAGACTCAGGTAATCAGAAAAGTAGTAAAATCAGTTAAAGGAAGAGAATCAGCAGCTTTATCATCAGTGTGTTTTTATCACAGTGTTATCAGTGTGTTATTATCAGTGTGTTATTAGTGTGTTATTATCAGTGTATTATTAGTGTGTTATTATCAGTCTTGGAGAGGTTTTGAGCAGTTGTGAGGTCAGATTTTGGGCTCTCATCTCTTTTCAGGGACATGTAAAGCTCCATAATGGCCTGCCGTGACATTTAGCTTGTGTACTTGGGTTACAGTGGAAAACTTAAACATCTTAGTCAATAGATGTCACAAGCACAGCAGGGTGTGTGTGTGTGTGTGTGTGTGTGTGTGTGTGTGTGTGTGTGTGTGTGTGTGTGTGTGTGTGTAGGATGAGGATTCAGTCGGTGATAGGACAAAAGCAGTTCTGTGCCATTTTATACATGTTTGTTCAGGACTTCTTTTATTTTAAGATTGTGCCTAAATTTAGAATAAAAAAACAAAATTTTGTATTACATGTCATGTCAATCTCTCTTCAAAATATAAATAACTAAATGCTGTAATATTTTACTTTGTACCAATAACTCAAATTAACTTAACTTTGACCCCACTGTTAGCTTTTTCTGTCACGGGAAGTAACGCTCCAGCTATGCTAAGCTAAGTCAGCATCACTTCCTGCTTGTTTTATGTGACAAATCAGCTGTTTGGCTCTTCTCATCATGCAACTTGTGACTTTATTGGTATTTACCGAATGTTTCTGGTTCATATGGTGAAACAAACTTGTTGTTTCCACCATTAGCTGTTCACTACTTAGCTACTTAGCCTTGTAGCCAAATCATTTTCAAATGACACAGGTTAGCTCCCTTTTTAGGAACTAATTCATCAGGCGCTGACTCTGACAGTTCTGGACATGCCTGTTTTGTTTCTTTGTGAAAATTTATGAACATGTCATCACACTGCAGTGTAGATATGACAGAAAAAATTATACCAGTATTATTATGAACAAAATGGCAATCTGTCATTCGTTCTTCCATTCTGTCAGTCATTTGTTCTATCATATTGTTTTATGGTGTAGTTTTATATCCTTTGCATTTGGCCATTGTATTGTTCTACACTATCTGTTTGATGTATCTGCCCTTATCTAGAATAAGTTTGTGGTTTTGGTTGCACAACCTGACTTTGTAAAGGCAGATCCACCAATGGTTCCTGCAGAGTTAAGATTGAACATTTTTGCGGTTTCTCAAAAGAACCACTTTTGCACTTATTACAGCAGAATAAAAGCAACCCACAAAAGTAGATAAGGAGACGTGGTGGTGGAATGAGAAAGTGCAGGAGTGTATACAGAGAAAGAGGTTAGCTAAGAAGAAGTGGGACACTGAGAGGACTGAAGAGAGTAGTCAGGAGTACAGGGAGATGAAGCGTAAGGTGAAGGTAGAGGTGGCAAAGGCCAAACAAAGGGCGTACAATGACTTGTATGCTAGGCTGGACAGTAAGGAGGGAGAGACTGATTTATACAGGTTGGCGAGGCAGAGAAATAGAGATGGGAAGGACGTGCAGCAGGTTAGGGTGATTAAGGATAGAGATGGAAATGTATTGACAGGTGCCAGAAGTGTGATGGGAAGATGGAAAGAGTACTTTGAAGAGCTGATGAATGAGGAAAATGAGAGGGAACGAAGAGTAGAAGAGGTGACCGTTGTGAACCAGGAAGTTGCAAAGATTAGTAAGGATGAAGTGAGGAGGTCACTGAAGAGGATGAAGAGTGGAAAGGCAGTTGGTCCTGATGATATACCTGTAGAGGTATGGAAGTGTCTAGGAGAGGTGGCAGTAGAGTTTTTGACTAGGTTGTTCAACGAGATCTTAGAGAGTGAGAGGATGCCTGAGGAATGGAGGAGAAGTGTGCTGGTGCCGATTTTTAAGAACAAGGGAGACGTGCAGAGCTGTGGCAACTACAGAGGAATAAAGTTGATGAGCCACACAATGAAGTTATGGGAAAGAGTAGTGGAAGCTAGACTAAGGGCAGAAGTCAGCATTTCTGAGCAGCAGTATGGTTTCATGCCAAGGAAGAGTACTACAGATGCAGTATTTGCTTTGAGGATGTTGATAGAGAAGTACAGAGAAGGTCAGAGGGAGCTGCATTGTGCCTTTGTAGATCTAGAGAAAGCATATGACAGGGTGCCGAGAGAGGAACTGTGGTGTTGTATGAGGAAGTCTGGAGTGGCAGAGAAGTATGTTAGAGTGGTGCAGGACATGTATGAGAGCTGTAAGACAGTGGTGAGGTGTGCCGTAGGTGTGACAGAGGAGTTCAAGGTGGAAGTGGGACTACACCAAGGATCAGCTCTGAGCCCCTTCTTGTTTGCTGTAGTGATGGACAGGCTGACAGATGAGGTTAGACAAGAATCCCCTTGGACTATGATGTTTGCAGATGACATTGTGATCTGTAGTGAGAGCAGGGAGCAGGTGGAGGAAAACCTAGAGAGGTGGAGATATGCCCTGGAAAGGAGAGGAATGAAGGTTAGCCGCAGCAAGACAGAATACATGGCTGTGAATGAGAGGGACTCAAGTGGAATGGTGAGGTTACAGGGAATAGAGATAAAGAAGGTGGAGGATTTTAAGTACTTAGGGTCCACAGTCCAGAGCAATGGAGAGTGTGGAAAAGAGGTGAAGAAACGTGTGCAAGCAGGTTGGAATGGGTGGAGAAAAGTGTCAGGTGTGATGTGTGACAAAAGAGTCTCGGCAAGAATGAAAGGAAAGGTGTACAAAACGGTGGTGAGACCAGCGATGTTGTATGGCTTAGAGACAGTGGCACTGAGGAAAAGACAGGAGGCAGAGCTAGAGGTAGCAGAGACTAAAATGCTGAGGTTCTCTTTGGGAGTGACGAGGATGGATAGGATCAGGAACGAGTACATCAGAGGGACAGCGCATGTTAGATGTTTTGGAGATAAAGTCAGAGAGGCCAGACTGAGATGGTTTGGACATGTACAGAGGAGGGATAGTGAACATATCGGTAGAAGGATGCTGAGGTTGGAACTGCCAGGCAGGAGGCCTAGAGGAAGACCAAAGAGGAGATTTATGGATGTAGTGAAAGAGGACATGAAGTTAGTTGGTGTGAGAGAAGAGGAGGCAGAGGATAGGGTTAGATGGAGGCAGATGATTCGCTGTGGTGACCCCTGAAGGGAAAGCCGAAAGGAAAAGAAGAAGAAAAGCAACCCACAATAAATTACAAAAGTGTTCTGTCATTGTAGTCGTCCTACAAACTCCTTTTCCCTCTGAGCTTCTGGCTCCCACGTCCTGATTGGCTCTGTGCTCTTTCCCTCTCGCCATCTTTTCCTTTCAGATAAATTGTATGACCCATTGAGAGTGAGTTAAAAAGAAGGAGCAGCGAGTGAAGAGCCGTGAGCGAGAGAAGCTTGGTGTTGAGTGCAGGTGTCCAGCTTCAGTTCAGCAACCCCTCAGTCCACAGAAACTGGGCTTCTAAGAGCTGAAAAGGGCCATCCGGTCACCCTTTGGCAAAATGGGTGACTACCCCCCCCATCCCATTCTTGTTCTTTGTCCCTGTAGATATTTTTTAATTGTTGGCTATGACAGTTCAGCGGCTTTTTGAGAGCCTCAGTGAAGAGCCTTGTAATTAGAGCTATTGAGCTGCTGGAATTGGCACAATTAGGGTCAGCATTAATGATTTCTGTGTGCACCAGGCGGCTCCAACAAAGGGCTATTTTCCTCAGAGAGGATGGAGAGATTTCATGAAGAGGGTCAGGCCAAACACTTGTACATAAAGAAGAGAGAGAAATGGAAGACACGGTAAATTCAAGACATGGAGTAACCCAGAGTCTCGGACCACCGTAGAGAATGTGTATTTCATAGCACAGCATCATTATGGGAGCAGTGGGATGCGTCTCGCTGTGGTGCTGTACCCACTCCACTCATGTCCTGTCTGAGTGGAGAAATGCTGTGGGAGGTGAGGATGAAGTAAGGGGGCAGGAGTGTCTCTTGGAATGTTAACGAGATCAGTTTATATCTGCTTTTCCCTTTTTCATCCGTCCCATCGCTCTCCACTCAGCCCTCCAGCCTGAACAAAGAGGCAGAGTTTTCTGGGGTATGAACTGTTGTCGGGAAAGCATGGCTCTACGCTTTAATTCTGTTGTCATTTGGCCAAGCATGAAAGAAAACCCCCGACAACAAAAACAAAAAGGAATGAATGAGCATGCTGAAAGGGAATGTACTTCCCAATTACCGCAGCGGCCCCTCCAAAGACGCCCCGGCCGATGTTGCCCCGCCGCTTATACCCACTCCGCACAGCCGAAAATTAGCAGGTGTCTGTAGACACATAAACAGAGTGAGGAGGCCAGAGGCCACCCAGAGATCTGACGGGGGNGGGGGGGGGGGGTCAGCACAGATGTTCAGCCATGATGTCACGTGCAGAAAGTACACATGAACACGCACAGTAGATTCCCCATTAATTGCACAGCTTTGTATTTAATACAGAGAATATTTCATTATTATTATTATACTACATTTATGCACTGGATGTAATTAAGTGCTATTATTTAGTCAAGTTTTGAAGTATTTTATTTAGAAATTCCTGCAGTTTTCAGGGGGAAATATGTACTTTTTACTCATGTCTGTGATAGCTGTATTTCTAGTTCATGTATTCAGAATTTATGCTCAACACGAAAAACTTGTACTTCCTCCTTTCTCTACTTCCCTCCTTTGGTCTCATTTCTTTCTTTCTTTCTTCCCTTCTGTAGTTGCTACATTTATTCTGTTCTTTCCTTCTTTTTTTTCTTTTGGCCTTCCTTTCCTTCACAATAAGTACTTTTACTTGAATATCAGCGTACATTTGACCGCTGTCTTTATTTGAATCTTCCCTTCTTTCCTTCCTATTTCTTTTCTTATTCTTTCTACCTTCTCTACACGCTTCTTTCATTCAGTCTATCTGGTCATCTATCTACCATCCAGCCATCCATCTGTTGTTTATTCTATTCTTTTTTCTATCATTCTATTGTTTGTTCTATTGCTTCTTGTTCATTTTGTTGCTTGTTCATTCATTCTACGGTTCGGTTCACCATTTGTTCTTTTGTTCTGTTGGTCATTCATTCGTCTGTGCTGTTGTATCGTTTTATACGTTGTATCGTATCTATTTGAGGTTTAGTACTTCACTATGAGTACTTTTACTATAGATACTTCAGTACATTTCACTTAATACTTTAGTTTTACCTTTTCTAAAGTCAAAATCTGGATCCAGGACTTTTACTTGTAATTAAGTATTTTTTTTTTTAACAATACTATTGATAAAGTACATTTACTTAAGTAAATGTTGAGTGACCATGAATACTTAGACTAAAACCTAAACTTACATTTTCTGTTTTTTTCAAAGCTTTATGCATTTTAACATCCCGTAATCCCATAAGATCAAATAATACCTGCTGTACTCTGTGTACTTAGGAGTCCAAGTGAATTATGTATGATAAGTCTTTAAAAGTTTGAATTGTCAAACAAGACCAAACGCAGTGACTGAGCTGAGGTAAAGGCAGACGTGGGGGGTTGCTGGACGGAAAAATCAGAGGTCAGATAGAAAGCCCTCTCCTTTTTAACTCTCATCTGGATTTCATTTCATAAATTCCACATATTTTACACGTACTGGCCGCAATTTTCACTACAGCTCCTGAAAACGAGGAGCTGGCTGGACCGCATATCACACACTTCAGACATACACACACACGGAACCTTATGTGGAAGCAGAAACACACACACACACACACACACACACACAAAGCAACAAATAAATAAGCCCACAAAGATCAATTATCCATTACAATAATCAGAGATGTGAGGGATTTTTGGAATGAAAGGGAAAGTGGCAACAGAGAGCCTCGGGTGTGAAAAGGGCTATTGAATCTGGACTGGGGTGTCCCGCACCTGCGCTGTCTATTCACCCCGCTGTTTACACACTGTCATCCACAATTAATACCTCCTGGGGGCTGGGCCGCCTGCCCTCTGCAGGGCCCCTGAACCCATCCTGGGCCCTTATAGATGCCTAATTGAGCATACCGCTCTCCTGATTGAATTAACAGCTCTGTCTCTGGGACCTTTTCCCCTTCAAATGAGGAGGGGGGGGGGAGAACTGTTCCATGGGACCCCTGTACCGTCCCACAGAAGACAGAGCAGAGAGAGGGGAGGGGGTGGAAGGTTGGGGTCAGAAGGGGGAGTTGTTGAAACTGTCCAGAAAACGTTTCTTCTCTTGTCCCTTTCTGTTGGCAAATCGAGTCTGGAAATGTGAACTGGGGGCAACCAAAGGTCCCAGACTTCACAGGACCAGTTTGCACAGTCCTACAAGTTCCTGCAGGGCAGCAAGTGTGAGGGAGAAACTCACAGTTATTTTACACAAAGACAACATGCACACACACGCTGTCAAACGTGAGTTTTTAATGTCTGATATGTGATTATTCAGTATCTTTATGGGATCGTTTTTATGCCTAAAGCGTTGTATTGTTGGTTAAGCATTAAAACATTTGCATCATGATTTCACATGAAAACTTCACTGGGAAAGAAGGAAAATGAAGGATGAAAGCATATTATACACAGATGATCAATACTTGATATTCAATGGCAGAAAGTACTGTTCTGAGTAATTATACTCAAGATTTTGAGGTTCTCTACATTTTGTGCTGCTTTCTATTTCTACTCCACAATATTTCAGAAGGATATATTGTACTTTTTAACTCCACGAAATGATCTGACAGCTGCAGTTATCAGTTACTTTGCAGATTCATAAATTAATGCAAAACTTGGAGTATTGGTTATTCTTCCATTAGTGATAAGTTTTTGTGCATGTGTGTGTGGTGTGTGAGAGAGATTAAAGGCTAACATCAGCCATTTAATCTAAGAAATTATTATGTCTTTGCATTTTTAGTTTTTCTGTGTAAAATCTGGCATATCATAAACTGTTAGCATGAACACAAAGGAAAAGCTATAAAACCCTGCATGAACAGAAACTCACTAAACGTTCCACTCTGAGCAAACAGCCTGTGCTGTCCTCTTAGCATGATCCACTACAACAGTAGTAAAATAAAATAATGTGGAAAATCAGAAGCACTCCGGAGAGAAATACACCGACAGCAACTGTGTCCTCTCCATTTCCGAGGCTGTAAAACGGTTTGCCATGTCTTTATCCATATTTGTCAATTTTCAGCGTACACGTGCTTCTGAAAATCTGAGGGAGATGAAAAGGGTGAATTCATCTCCACCGAGGCTGCTGGTCGTCAGAGTGGTGAAGCCAGACGTTGCCTGGGTTTCTGTAATCTCTGGGATGTGTAAAAATAGGCTTTCTGAAGTGGACTGGACTGCTCATAGCTCCTCTTAACGGCCTCGTCTTTGTTATTCTAACTTCAGCCTTCTTAATCAATCACTTGCTGGTAAATCTCCCAGTTCTGCAATAGATTTTCCAAAGTAGGAGAGCTAATTTAGAATCACTTTGCACTCCCAAACCATTACGAACAATATCTTTAAAATGTCAGCGACCCTGCGTGAGTAATGTTTTGGCTTTTAGCTTTTACATTAGCATTAAAACTTCTTTCTCAACCGACTACATCACTATTTTAACCATTATCTTTATATGTTGTGTGAAAACTCAGTCAGGTCAACGGGATTCATGCTTTTAATTCTGAAATGTTTTACCATCCATCCAACTGGCTTCATCAGTCAGAAAACTAACGAAGAAAAAGAAAGAAAGAGAATTATGAAGAAATTAATTAATCATTAATTAATTATGAAGAAAGGATTATGAAAGAAAAACAAAGCCATTTGGATGGATGATGAAAAGTTTCAGAATTAAAACTTGAATTCAGTTGACCTGAGTTTTCATACAACATATCTACCGCCTGGATGATGACTGAGAATCTTCATCAAAACATTATCTTTATATTTATATTTTACGTATTTAGCTAATGCTCAGATCCAGAGGGACTTACAGATAATGCCACTGTAAAATAAACTTATATTCAAACTGTGGATTACCAGCACAGTAAGGAGCAGGAGGGGAAAATATGCATCATGAAGAAGTTTTAGAAGTGAAGGAGATGGAAAAAAAAAAAAAAATTCATTGATTGAATTACGTTTTTCACCAGAGGTCAGATTGTTGCAGTACTGCAGAGAGCACTTTTCATGATATGAAGTGGTCGTTTGTCAGTACTCAGTTTATCATATTAATGCTGCAATTCATTGTAGTTGGAACTCGGAAAGTGCCAAGTCAGTTCTCGCAAGTTCCAACGTAATGCTGCTTTGTTGGATCTCGGAACCGGGAAACCGTAATTTACGTCATTTACGTCATTTACGACCACCGCACGTTCGAGCTAAACAAAGTTTTGTTTTGTTTGCTTTATTGGACCAAAGAAGTTTTATCATTTACGTTTGAGCTGTTCGCCTTTTCAAAACAGCTAAAGCATTGACGTGTTTGACCTCTGTATGCCGATGACTTAAAGAGAAATTTTGAAATGTCAATACTGAACCAAACTGTAGGCTGAGGGACCTTGACCGACTTTCCGAGTAGGAATTCCAAGTTGAGGCATTGATTTATTTGACTTTTCCCAGTTGGAGGCTGGAAATTTGGAGGTCTGAGTTGAAATTGAACGCAGCATAAATGAATTCCAGTACTTCAGCTTGGAAGAACATGGATGCCCACAGCAATTTCATGTTTGTATGGCAAGTTTGTGAACGCTGTAGAGCTACATTTTTTTAAATTCATCTGTTTATATGGCTCATTCACTGTATGTGCGGCCATATTGTGACATCAGATGTGTTTGTCAGATAAGGAATTCTGAGTTGAATGCACTTCTCCATGTTGCAGGTCCAGTTTTTCTGAGTTCTGAGTAAATGGATTGCAGCATAACAACTTGAAAGACACTCATTAGCCTCTACAGCCTCTATATATGCATGAAGATTATTAAATTTGAGGAAAATATTAAATACTGTTGGTTCCTTCTTTTATTATTTTTTAATTATTTTCTTTCTTTTCTTTTTTCTTATTTTTTTCTCTTTTCTTTTTTCTTATTTTTTCTTTTCTTTTTTCATTTTTTCCTTTTTTTCTTTTTTCCCTTTTTTCTTTTCTTTTTTCTTTTTTTTTCTTTTTTCCTTACCTCCTTTTAAAAGAATTCCATGCTTGAAAACTGGAGATGAAAAAATAAATAAAGTTAATTCGGTCCAAATTGCTGTAGAAATACTGTGGATATAATTATATTTTTGTTTTTTCTTATTAATAATCAGTTTTGGGTCCTTCAGACTGGTTCCCAGTACACCAGCCTTCGGGGTCCATGACTCCACAGACTCGCTTTCACCTCTCGATGAACCCCCCGAGTCCNAAAAAAGAATTGTATGAGCATACCCCTGCACCAGTGAACTGTGCAGCCACCCCACCTTTCACCCCCTCCAGACCCCGTGCCCCCAGTTAACAATCCAGCCAGCACGTTCCCTGTTGTCACTTGTTACCCGCTGTCCTTGTGATACGGCTCTCAGGTGGGGCCAATTAAACTTGCACTGTTCCCCACACCGGGTCAAGAGTTTAGTGGGTCATCATCGCTGTGGTTTCCACCCAGAGTTATCTAATCCTCCTCCTCCATCATCATCATCATCATCATCATCATCATCATGGTCTTCTTCTCTGGCTCCAGCCAAACCAGAAACTCACCTTTCATTAACAGCTTATCCTATTATTATTTTTATGAATTAATATGCAGATAAAACCTGCCCCAAGTCCAGATTCTAACTTCTTAAAGTCTGTTCACACTTTTCCACCCTAAATAGCTGTTATCTAAATCAGAGCTGAACTGTTTTGCATTAGAAAGTTTTTTGGGTGGTAAACAATGCAAAACCCAATCAGTAGCAAAAAAAAAAAAAAAAAAAATTAAATGCCTTAATTATCCAAAAAGCTATGCATATGTCATGAGTTCCAACTCATGCTATAAATCTCTGATTTTAATAACTCTCAACTTAATTTACAAGGCAATTTACAGACTACTTTAATAAACCTTAAATGAAGTTATTAAATGTTATTAATTTAAGAGCAGCATTTAGCGCTGCAGTTTAGTCTGTTAAGGTCAATTTCAGCCATTTTTACCTCTTTAAGTTACTTATTTCATTCACATTCCACCTTCACCTGAAGATGAAAAGGTCAAGGGTCATTTAGGTGTACAGTTAAGGGATTTTGTTTTCAGTGATGTAAAGCAAAATCCAGCTGTATATTTATTAGTGGTGGTTATAGCCAAAAAAAAAAAAAAAAAAAAGGGAATAAATTAAATTAAATATCAAGCTATATTTAGAGACAATTAAGAATCACAGGGCATTAATAAAGAGTTTTTGTGGTTTTTCAGGAAATTTAGAAACAGGATTTCTGAAATAAACTTATTCATTATTAATATTATTGTTGTTATTATCATCATCATCATCATCATACTGATCAGCCAATCAGCAGGGGATTCAACAGCCAATCAACCAATCATGCTGATTGGCTGCTAAATCCCCTGCTGAGGAAGTCAAAGGACACATCTATGACTGGGTGGCGCTCTCTAGTGGCTATTTTTGGTAATACAGTCTGTTCGGGTGGAAGGATGGCATCTGGCAGCTTTCACATACGGTGATGTCAGTTTTAATGTTCACACTCAGCACAGAGTAAAAATCATCTGTTCTAACCATTCCTGATGTTTATTTAATCGTAAGGATTTATCTTTTTAATTGCAAAATAATTTCGAAAGAGGTAATTTTGTAAAGTGGAAAAAATTAGAGTCTATTGAAACTAAAATATCTGTGGTTAAAAAAATAGGCCTTTGCTCCAGGCTACATACTCATGGGCATTAAGGGTATTTTTATTTTTTATTTTTTTTTGATAAAGTGGATTAAAGTGGAGAGGACACGTCTGCGTAATTGCAGCGTGCAGACATTATATTTAACATTATTGCCAGAAGCAGGCGGAGCTTTATGGAGGCTGAGATGGAGGGATGCTGAATAGCAGGTGGGGTGGTGGTGTTTACTGGATGCACTTTGCAGAAGGAGGATCAGAGGAGACTGAAGAGGATAAAACGTTGAGATATTTCTGTATTTACAAGTAATTTCACCATGGAGTTGGATTTCATTTAATAACGGAGTGAACTATCAGGATCTGCTGCGTAAAGCTCCATTTCGGTGGTTTGTGGAGGTTGAGACGACGCGATGGGTCTCTGTGGTCTCGACGACCGAAATTCTTTTCTCTGAAACCCGATATTATGCAGGAAAGCAGGCGGTCTGCACGGATTAAAGCGGAACAAAGAACCGGGTTACAAGACGTTTTGCACACTGGCAGGTCTGTTGGTGTTTGCGTGGTGCGCCACCGCATGAAATGCAACCAAATCACGGCAGGAAAAGCAGTTTATATGGTGTTTTTGTGACCCCTTACGCCTAATAATCACCAAATATTTCATTAAGTGTTTTTGCAATGTTCACCTAATGTCGTTTATTACCAGAAAGTACAAATATTTCAGGCCTGTCTGTTGTGTTTCACCATAGAAAAGTCCAGGCCTTCATTCGTTTGTGCAGACTGTCTAATAGAATCCAAGCTGTTTCATTTGAGCTTTCACTATCATCTGTTTCACCATTTATGCTGCACGACTTATTTCTGATGCATTTGTTGGTTGATTGTGTGATGTAGACTGAAAAATATTGCTATGAGTAATCAAATTCTCTTAGCCTATTAACTGTGCCAAAAATAAATCCTCTCTAATAGGAATATGGTGTTTGCATGCATTATGTCATTGCCCTGAAGGGAAAATGTCTCGTGTTGAATATGCCTTCATGCATGCATGCATGTTTGCATTTCTGAACCTGAATTATGGCCCCTCCCCCCTCAGACAGCGACGCTAAACTCAATGCTGTAGTCCTCTAATTGAAACCCTCATTAGTTTGTCCACTTCCTGTCATGTATCACACACCCACTTACGCTGACTCCCCTCCCCTCTCCCATTCTCCGCTTGCAGAATCAGCCCACTATGGTCGACCCCTCGGAGGTTGAGGAGCAGAATAAGTGTAAAGGCCCACAGCTTGAGACACCTGCTGTGACCACCGAAGACCCTCGGCTGCTAGAACACAGCGACGATACGGCAACAGAGGAGGATGGAGATGCTAGTTTTGAGACGCCGCCCACTGGTAGCTCTGAGCCGAGCCCCCGCCACACTGCAGCCCCGTCACAGCCAGAGGCCGCTTCTCAGGGGACTCCACCTCAGCAACCACAGACTGAGAGAGATCCATCACCCAAATTGCATCTGGACCTGTACAACTTTGACTCACCAGCTGCAGAGGGCAGTCGCTACGTGCTGACAAGCCCCCGTTCTCTGGAAGCATGTGCTCGATGTGGGGTCAAACCTGTGGAGCTGCTGCCCCGCCCCCTGGCTGACTTTGCCCGCGAGGCTCCTGGCCGCTCCATGCGTGTTGCGACTGGGATGTTTGAGGTCTATGAGCGGGATCGTCACGCCAAACTCAGGCAGTGCAGGGAGGAGAGGGAGAGGATTGTTCAGGAGGAAAAGAGGAGGATCTTACAGGCTGCTGTCAACGGCAACAGCAGCGCATCATCCGTCTCTTCTGGCTCCACTCAGCCATCTAAATCTGGGCCAGTAAGCTTGAGTTCAGCCCCTGATCCCGGCTCTTCCTCTAAAGCCGCAGCTTCAGGTCCAACCGCTAAAACAGGTTCAGCGCTTTTATCAAAACCCTCTTCATCCAGTGTTAGTACTTCCCCAAAATCTGCTCATGCTGGCTCAAAAACTGGTTCTACACAATCGTCCAAAGGTGTTCTCCTTGGATCTGCCAAGCATCCCCTGTCATCATCTGAACAAGTAAAAACCCCAAGGCCAGCCTCGTCCGGCCCGCCACCAGTAACCAGGAAAACCTCTGGCAGTAAAGCTTCAAACACTTTCCCCAGATCGACCCCAAAACCCCCGTCCTTCCTCAGAGCCAAGTCCACATTAACGTCATCAGTGTCAAAGCCTGCCGTTCAGAGTTCTGGAACACCTCTCAACGGTGTAACAGGACCATTCTCTCAGCACAACGGACACCTAGGATTTCATGCCAAGATACGAGGAAAAAGCCACTCGCTGGAATCCTTACAGCGGAGGATGGATACCGTCTCTTCCACCTCCAACACCACAACATGCACCTCATCAGAATCAGGTGCTTCCTCTTCCTACAGTTGGGATGGTCATTGGGCTAAAGTCTCCAGCCCCCGAGCCCGAACCTTGGCCACTTTCAACTCCCTCATGGGCCGCAGCCTCAGCCTTGGTGACCTGAGCCACTCTCCTCAGACTACGCAGAAGGTGGAGCGCATAGTTAAGGAGGTCAAACGTCGAGGCTTGAAGGCCGTGTCTGAGCGTGACCGAAAAATCGCTGCTCTGATGCTTGCCAGATACCAGGAAGAAGACATCATGAGCCAGACCCGTTATGTGGCTCACCTTCAGTGGGACAGCGACCGGCGTATGGAGGAGCTACGGCGAGAGCAGGAGGAGAGGGAGAAGCAGCGAGCAGTGCTGCAATGCCAGCGCGTGTGGCAGGCCCAGGTGTCTACACGTCAGCGAAGGCTTAGCCAGCAGGAACGGGACTCGGCAGCTGCTAAACTCCGGCATGCTGAGGAGAACGAAGAGCGGTGGAAGGAGCTGGCAGAGCAGCAGGAGCGCAACCGTCTGCAGAGGCTACAGCAGACAGCACGAGAGGAGAAACATAAGAAAGCGCTCCAGGAACAGAATCTGAAGGCCTTGGAGGAGGAGAGGGCAGCCATGCTGGAGCAGGAGAGGCTGCTTCTTAAAGAGAAGCTCACCATGGCTGAGCTGAAGAGGCAGGAGAAGGAGCACCAAGCCCAAGAGGAGAGACGGGGATTAAATAAAGCAGAGAAGAGACGGCATGCTGCCCTCATACAGGAGATCGCCCGTCGAGAGGAGGAAGAGAGGGAGGAGGCCAGGAGGGCAGCAGAGGAGAGACTTCACCGCTCCCTTGATAATTATGAACAGATAGTAGAACGTCGAGGGCAGGAACTGAAAGAAAAGGCCAAGCGTGAGGAGAAGCAAATCCAGAAAGCACGCAAGGCTGCAGAGAAACGCGAGAAACAGCAGCAACAGCAGCTGGAGGCTCGCGTGAAGGAGGCGGAGAAACGGGCCCAGCAGGCAGCGATGGTGGCAGAGGAGAGGGCCAAAGAGAAAGCCCAGCGGGCCATCCAAAGCCGGCAGGAGAAGGAGAAGCTGCAGAAGCTCAACAGGCAACGGGTGGAGGAGGAGGAGAAGCAGAGGCGTCTGGAACTGCTGCAGTCTATCGAGAGGAAGCTGGAGAAGAGTGAGCAGATCTTCAAGGAGAAAAGGGCAGTGCTGGAGAGCGCCCGGTCCGTGGCCCGCGCCTCCTTCCACGTGCGAGACAAGGTGCGGGAGGAGACCAACATGCGTACTTNGGTCCGTGGCCCGCGCCTCCTTCCACGTGCGAGACAAGGTGCGGGAGGAGACCAACATGCGTACTTTTGATAAAATGGCCCTAGAAGCCCAACTCAAAGCTAGTCTGGATGAGAAATAAAGCTGCCTTTGCTGAGGACTCGTTACTTCTGGTCACGTGCTTGGCTTCAACATGGCCCTCATCACTCAACAGCTTTACCCCACTTCCTGTTAAGAATCAAAGTGTTATTTTCTCCTGATACAACTTTACCCATAAGTTTGTTTTCTTACATTTTAACCATTTTTTATTATAAAATTCACCAAAGCAAACCAAATGGAGACATTTTTAGCAGACATATAGAAGACTTCATAGCAGACAAGAGTATAGAGAGACCTGCAACACAATCCCTTCCTTCTCTCTCTCTCTCTCTGCTCTGTCTCTCTGCTCTGTCCATCTCAGCTACTGGACTGAAAGCTGTGTGGAATGAAAAGAGTCATTGTTTACCAGGAAGCACAACTCCATGACAACTCCAAAAGCTTTTAAGACAGCTTTGCTTTAAGGGGAATCGAGTAAACGTAGAAAAAGCAAGAAGTAAATATTTCTAGGCCCCGAAATCAAATGAGAGGCCCTTTTGTACATGGCTAGCTGTAGCACGGTGCAGAAAAAAACTCTGGACAGGAAGTTTGCTGACGCTGCAGCACAGGACGGACTGACATGATGCTGCTGCTGATGAAGCATGCAGGACGCAGGTTTCTGCAGCAGGAACGTTCTTCCTCCCTCAAGGACTCCATGTGTGACTGGACTCCCTCCGTCGCTCCTCTTCATGTCAGGTTGCAGTAACAGAGTAACGGCCACCTCCTCCACCTCCCGACTCCCACACAGTCAATCTGCTCCCAACACCTGGCGGGGCAACCAGTCAGCTGGTGTAAAGATCAACAGGTATGCCCTTAAATAGACTGTGCAATAACCTTATTTTTGTAATTACAACCAAATACTCAAAGCAACTAGTCATATTTACAAAAGTATATACTTAAAGGAGCATACCAGTAGTTTTGTATGTTTGAACTACAGCAGTATATATATATATATGTGTGTGTGTGTATATCTATCTATATGCATATATACATACATATATATATATATATAGGTACATATATATAGATACATACAGGGTGTCCCAAAAAAATGTGTACACACTCTGAATGATTATAAATACAATGTTTATTATGATATATCTAGGTTTTATAATCCAAGTTNAAAAAAAAAAAAAAAAGCAAGTTTGAGTGAGTTATAATCATTCATAGTATGTATATATTTTTTGGGACACCCTGTCTACACACACACACACACACACACATATATATATATATACACACACACACATTATGTTGCCATTTTCCAAAAGACATTACTGGAGCAATAAGTATTAGAATTGTTTGTCCTACTTTCTAGACTGCCACTGGTTTCAGTCCATTCCACTAAGCTGTTAAAATCAACTTGTAGACTTGAAACATGCTTGAGATAAGTAATCCAATACAGCAAACACAACGTCTATTAAATTTTTTTGTGGAAATAATTTAACTGAAATGGAGCTACACAGAAGAAAATGGAAGAGGATATAGTCCCAGGAAAAACCACTTTTACAGAGAAATTAAAGCATTCGTGCCTTCCACAATCATGAGCAAGTGTTAGCAGCAATTTAATTTTAAGGAGGGTATCTCACCCGAACATTTGGGATTTGGCAAAATAACACAAAAACTAAAGTACAATTTTATGTTTTGGCAATAATGTAGCATGTACAAGATGCGGGTTGTACATATTGGGTTCAAACATGCAAAATCACTGGTATGGTCCTTTAAGGATCAGACTGTTCCTCTTCTACTACTGATTAAAACACAGCAGCCCTGACTTTGTGCAGAAAAACATGCATATATAAGTACATGCTGGGCAACAAGAGGCTTTAAAGGCCCGTGGCTGCACTAATCCTGCAATCTCTCAGATTAAAAAGAGAAATGGAGACACACATGGGTTTTTGCCCTTAGATGAAGCTGTTGTCATAGCGATAGTGATTGGTATGAAGCAGTGGGAGGTTGAATGACTGAGAGTGCGTGGGAGTATGAGGGGCTGCCTGTGGGGCGCTGCCTGTCTGGCAGAGGAGAGCAGCACATTCTGCCAGATATAATGGAAAAACACGCCTTCACTTTGCCATATCGACATCTGGGTTTGAACGAGAAATTACTGCAGCGCTGCTCACTCTGCATTCCTGCTGCTCACTCATTCACAGAGAAATCTTTCAAACCTTGACCTACGCTGGTCCCCACAGGCCATCTGTGGCCCAGCGTTTCAGTGCTAACATCATCAACCACAGATAAAAACACAAATGAAATGCAGCTTTAGACCAGCAGAGGACAAACGGGATTAAAGCGTTGAATCAAAAATTATCGTTCCCACCGGATAACCGTGAGAGAGATGATGTAAGGTTACAGGGATGAGACAGCAGATTTGTACGGAGCCCCAGAGGTGACATTTGTGGAAAAAAAAGTAATAAGGCATGGCCACGACTTAGTAATGCGTGGCCACGAGATACTTAAAGCGTGCTTTAGTATCACATGGCCACGCTTTAAGTATCGCAGCGTCACATGATACTAAGTCGTGGCCACAACTTAATAGTTTGTGGCCACGCCTTATATTTTTTTCACGAATGTCACCTCTGGGCCTCTGTAGATTAGCATTGCATTGCTGAATGAAAAGATGCAGCAGTTCATCTAAAATAGGTGACATGAAATTGCAGCAAAATTGAAATAAAACAGTAGTACAGTAGATAACACCTAGTTAGGAAAATCTGCAGTTACAGCTGACATCTAAATAAACAGAAAAAAAGTTAAAATAGTTGATAGAGGTAACTGCACAACTGCAAATGTGGATTAGTTTACAAGAAAATATAATCTCATAAAAATTCATCTATCAAAAAATCCAGAAAGCATCCGAACAAAATTTATTTCTCTAAAAATATTCTTAATCATCTGAAAGTCGTTAAGCATTTCTACAACATGAAATGAGGTTTAATATTAAATTTTGAATTGAATTAATAGATTTAGCAAAAAAAAAAAAAAAAAAANAAAAAAAAAAAAAAAAAAAAACCTAGAGAGCTGCCTGATTGTTACTACACAGTGTGAAGTGGCTCTTTGATTATTTATTTACATACCATAACAAACGATTAAAAAGCAGAGAATAGACATAATCAATGATTTATTTCAAACCACATACTGTTCTACTGCCAAACATAATACATAATTAATACATCAGCAGTTAATACATCAGCATAATATTTTTTTTAATGACTTTGAGGGAAAAAAGTGAACAGGTTTTATTGTTGTACAACATTAACCACTGAATTAAAATATAGCTGAAGGAACTTGGCTGTTTGAGGGAGTTTACATTATTTAAAGGGGACTTATTATGCATTTTGGTTTCTTATTTTTTATATTGTAATATAGCATGGAGTGTATTAAATGTTGCAGAATTGCAGGTTCTTGCCTATAGAAATGCATCCAGTAAGGAAAGCCAGAGGTCCTGAAAGCTTCGTTTTTGATTCATCTTTTAGTTCAGGAACATGTTTACATCAACATGTAATACATTTTAGTGTACCTGCTTACACACACGCACAACACACACACACACCAACGAAGTAGCAAAGCAGAGTACAGCACTGGCCAAAAGTATTGCACCCCGCTGTATTTTTGTGTAAACTTTACCAAAGTACCACTCCAAACACAACAAAATTCATTTTTTGGTGTTTTACAAGTAGTTGAATATTCAGAATATTTTCAGAATATTCAACTATTTTTTTGACTTAGATTTGGATTTCAGAGTAGGTAACATGGCTATAATATCTCTACAAGTCAGTGAAAACACTTGAAAACCATTTGCTCTGACCCTACCTCAAAGAAGATGTTTTAANTACAAGTCAGTGAAAACACTTGAAAACCATTTGCTCTGACCCTACCTCAAAGAAGATGTTTTAACTTCCTGTTTGATTGAATTTAATTTTAAATTAATTTATTGATTTATTTGACAGGGACAATGCACATTAATAAACATTCCTGTAAATGAGCCAGAATTAGCCAAATTAAGAATTGGCCAGAATCGGCCAATTGTTGATGATGTCACTTATCTATATCGTGCATATCTATATCTTTTATTTATATCTCTACTAATAATACTTGTATTCTTCTTCAAATCTTAACAATATGTCAAAAGTGTCTTCCTACTTAAAACTATTAAAAAAAACTATTGGCTTATTTTTTTTTCCAATTGTACTTTAACACACTAAAAAAACAAATAAATAAATTTTGTGTGTATGGAGTGGTATTTTAACTCAGAAAGAAAAATTTACACAAAAATGCAGGGGGTGTAACACTTTTGTCCAGCTCTGTAGAAGTGGTTCAGTGTGTTTTTTGCACATTAAAAGCACCGCAGAGATTTCAAAATAGACCACAAAACGAAATCAAGAATCTGTATAATATCTCCCCTTAAAGTGGAAATTAATACAGAGGAGCAGAACTTGTTTTATGGTGAAACTGATTCAAACTGTAATGTTCACACTTTTACTATACCATTATTTTATGTGTTGCAGGTCCTGGTGATGAGTGAGATCATGGTGATGTTACCAACTGTACTGCCCGGCAGAAGTACTACTACTACTACTACTACTGATACTACTACTGCTCCTCCTCCTCCCACCCTGAGCTTTATTCTGGCACAGCTGTAATTAATCTGTAGTTGGACAAGTAAGTTAAAACTCAATCTGACGGTAAAACTATGCATCCATATGAAGAGTTTTCTTTAGTGGTCATTTATTCTGAAAACTCACCCAGACAGGAAGCTCCAGCCACTGACCTGCTTTAATGACAGTTGTGATGTGTACAAGGTTCAAGCACAGCTTTATTATTAGCATCAACGCATGTCGCTCAGTCCATACAACTCCAAATATGTTCCTTCATATCTGACCCTGCTTTTCTGTATTATTTCTGCTGTTAATTTATCATTATGTACATTGTCATAAAATGCTTGCTTCAGTAAATTACAGCATTTTATTTTATTGTGATGGACAGATTTTGAGATGTAGCAATAAGGAACCGGCGAAAGCTCATATCAGAAGCATTAATATGTGATTTCATTGTTTTCATCAACACAAAATACAGAAACTCTGTTAGGAAAAGGAAACAATCTGTGCATTCAGTCAAAAACCAGAATAATAAATCCTGACGTTTTCAAGATAGATCTGCATTCTCTGTGCTATTCGCTACATTTATGCTACAAATATAACACTGTGGGATAACAGATTAACCACACTATTTTCATTATAGGTTTCACTTCTCATCACTAGTGCTCTTTTGCTACGTCATGTCTGAAATACAGGAGGAGGAGGTATATAATATAAACTATACACCGGTAGCTATTTGCACTGTTTAGATTTAGCCTTGAATGGGCTAAATCAGTGTTTGTAATATATTTTAATTAAAACTAGAGATGCCATTAAATAGAAAACTTTACATTATTCTATGAAAACTTAGTCAAGTCAAGTGGATTCAAGTTTTTAATTCTGAAACGTTTCACCATACATCCAAACGGCTTCATCAATCAGAAATGATGTTAAACCTCCAGTAACTATAGTAACTATGGTGTCAAATCACAACAAACCTTCAATTCCAAATNTTAAACCTCCAGTAACTATAGTAACTATGGTGTCAAATCACAACAAACCTTCAATTCCAAATAAATATATTATTCAAATTTTTTTTGAATAATGCATGGGGTCAAATATCAAACAATGAATAAATTTCAAACAATAAATTTCAACTTCTAATTTTTAATGGTCCCCTGATTTCAGAATTAAAAATTTGAATCCAGTTGACTTGACTCAGTTTTCATACAATATATCTACCCTGCCTGGATGACTGAGAATCTTCATCAAAATGTGTTCATTCTTCTATTTTAATGGTGGGATGAGGAGCAGGACCTCTGTTGCATCACTTTAGGCTCCAGTATACTTCAGAAGAAGTAGAACTTTTACAGCAAAAAGGCTCAACGCACCGTGACTCAGGCTTTCTCTGTCTTCTTTTTGCAGGACTCCCAAGGAAACCTTTGTCCTTTCTATTTCTGACGCCTGCCTCTGGTCACAATTGGTCCAAATGTCACATGGTTTGCTGAGCTTTGCCCATTGGTCCCTCCCCGGTGATGCAGCAAGTCATGTTGTATATGGACCAATTACAGCCAGGGGGCGGTAGCAGAAGTAGAAAAGACAAAAGATAGTTCTACTTATGCTTATGCTGCGTTCACAGACCTCAGAAGTCGAATTTTTCCCAGTTGGAAGTTCCAACTTCCAACCTCAAACCGTTCCAGCCAAATGTAATCAAAAAAGCACGAACACCAATAAATACTGTAAAATTAATTAAACTTCGTAATAAATGCTAACTAAAGTTAGACTACAGGACTGTTTGGTTGTGTTGTTTTACAATGATATTAATCACAGTGGGTATTAAACTTTGTGCAGAGAAGTAATATTATGAAATTATTTACTCTTACGTATCAATGGCAAACAATTATTATACAAAATAGATCATTAACTTGGCGATATATTCTGATCTTTTTCTTTCAATTTCACACAAGAAAAAATACTTTATGCGCCTGTTAGCTGATTATTTCCATTCACAAAGCTCACTTCCACAGCGCTGCCATGTTGAGTGACGTCATACTCGGTAAGTCGNATTTCCATTCACAAAGCTCACTTCCACAGCGCTGCCATGTTGAGTGACGTCATACTCGGTAAGTCGGCGTAGATCATTTTGGCCGAGTTTCCCAGCCGGAGCTCTGACTTCAAGTGCCGTTCCAACGCATTTTTCCAAGACAGAAGTTGGAAAAATCTGAGTTCCGAGGTCTGTGAACGCAGCATTAGGCTTATGCTTCATGCGGATGTGATATGGATACTGAAGGGGCTTTGAAACAGAACGTTCACGATTCCTGGTATTCATGGTTCTCACACTGTCTTGACAGCTGAGCACGACAGCCATGTGCTTCTGAAAGACAAAGCCGCTCTTAAACCCCTCCTCAAACATGAAAACAAACCCAGCAGAAATAGAAGCAGCTTTCAGTCATCCATAACAAAACACAGAGAGTTGCTGTCTGTTACTTGCGTTGGCTGCAAAGTGAAAAAGTTGTACCCGTTTTTTTTTCTAACCCTCTCTCTCTTTCTTCCCCCACCTCTTCACTTGGCCAGTTGTCGATGATGTCACATTTACGTCATGCAAACACCATCTGCGTCGTTTCAAAAATCGAACGGGGGCGGCCCTCAAAAGCGGTCTCTATGGTTGGCAGCTTCAGCCGCAAATGCTTCACGTTTTCCGCGCTCCCACCGTGTGTTAAGCATAAACCAGGCTTTAAGGACGATACCGTGCGATGTGTTCAAGGACGTGTTCGCTGGTCTGTTCTTTCACCTTTTTGTCTTTTGAAGTATACTGGGGCCTTTACTGTGTGCATGAAGTAAAGCTAAGGACCATTTCTCCTCCTGTGCGAGAACCTCGCTCCCTCCTTCACCTCCTCCATCATTTACAAACCTCCACCACACCTCTCAGTCCTGGCTTTTGCTTCCAGTGTCCCTGAGGGTGATGATCTTGTAGACGCTCTCTCTGAAGCCGCTGTCAGAGGCCAGCCTCCGCGCCGTCTCCCTCAGCTCCTCCATGCTGCTGCCGTCGCCGTGAGATGTAGCGAAAGACTTTGAGTGTTTCACTGTGGAGGCGTGGAAATAGGACAGTGTCAACAAAACATTGTTCTTATTAAAAATAAGAACAACATTTTGTTTGCTGTAATGGATTACCATATATACTCCACTATAAGCCAATCTCAAGTATAAGCCGACCCCCCCCAATTTTGACCTGCAAATTTAGAGTTTTAAAGAAACCCGCATATAAGCCGATCTCTGATGTTGTTCCATCAATTTATTTCTTTAGCAAATTACCTGTTTTTCTGGGTACTGTGATAGTATCCCTCTGATTTTCTGAAAATAATCCACATACCAGCAAACAAGATATTTATGTCAGCAACTGATTACCCTAACTGACAGATCACGGCTTACTGGCTTACAAAATCTGTGTTTAGTCAGGAAATACATCATTCTAAGGTATGATTTAAACTATTTTAGATGGGTAGTGGTAGTGGTATCCCTGGAAATTTCCTTGTCTGGGATCCTTTTTGAATTACTCGTATATAAGCCGACCCCCGATTTGCATTGTGAAATTTGTTAAAAAAAAAAAAAAACTTGGCTTATACTCGAATATATACGGCACTTATCTCAAGCATGTTTCAAGTCTCTACAAATTCGTTTTAAAGCAAACAGCATAAATCTCTATTCAAGTGTGTTTTGCTGAAGAAATGGGGAACCTGAAACCATTCAGCCGTAAAACATGCATGTTATTAGAGACAGAGTGTGAGTGTCTGTATGTGTGTGTGTGGTGGTTAACGTGCGACCTACACACTTACACCAGTGTCGTCTGGAGGCTCTCCTCTGGATTCGGCAGCTCTTGATTCTACGTGCAGCAGCTTTGTGGAGATAGACGGCGTTCTTCATTATCGATGGAAGCTTCGCCTCGATCTCTGCTGCAGAGATGCACTCCTCGAAGAATCCTGGTTCAACATGCATACACGCATGCACACACACACACACACACACACAGTCCAGCTGTCAAACATTTCATGAAATGGCACCAGAGTATGCACATATGATGTCCCAGCAACCTGCTTGTGAAAGGATTTTATTGATTTAAAAGGGAGACAACAATGGTGAGACATAAACCTGTTTTAGTGATTTCAAAAAATATTTTGATAATTGATAAAGTATGTTGCTTAATTATTCAAGATGATGTGTTATGATAAGATCTAATTCAGTCACTTTTTTTTTTTTTTTTTTNTTTTTTTTTTTTTTTTTTACCAATTTACTTGAACAAAATCCTGTATCTTTCAAAAACAATTACCTTGTCAACTATTTAGCATGTGACAGATTTTAACAAAATCTCTATATAAAAATTAGGTCACAGCACAATTACTAACATTGAATTTTTGTCCAGTCAGCAGTGATTGTGTCAAATCTGGATAATTTCTAGTGATTAAAGTCTGTGCAACCCTCCAGCGTCTCCATCTTTATGAAGTTTTGGTATTCGGCAAGTTTCCAAAGATACCAGGCTGAATTTTGGGTAAAATATGTTAAAATGATGCACAAGACATTTAGAAAAGAAGGAAATTTAAGTCTGTAAATTTTATTCTAGATGGCTTGTTTTGGCAAACTTTGGCATCCTGGCTAGAATTTCAAAATAAAGTTCAGTACATTTGAACAAACGGTGTTATAATAAGTTCAACAGCATCAAAAATCTGATATGAATTTCTCCTGGTGAGAAACAATGTGTAGTACATTTTCTGTCCAGTGGAGGGCAGTCTCACTCACACACATTAAAAGTGTCAGATTATGCAGTGCAGCTGTACACCATGTGATGTTTAAAAGGCTACAGCCCAGCACACTTACATCTGTCTGTAAATCTGCTAAAGAGGATTACACAACTACATATGCTTAAATATATTTTATACCCATTAAGATTTCTGAATCTGAAGAACAGCAAATACTGGGGCTAACCGACACGGATAAAACCCAAATGAATCACCAAATATGAAGGAATGGTTGAGTAAACTCACTCCTCAGTTGTGTGACATCCCCCTTCAGCTTCTCATCTCTCTCCTTGGTGCATTCGAGTGAGTTCAGGCCTTTCTCCAGGTTCTGCAGAGACTCCTCAGCCAGCTTCAGCCTCTTCTCCAGCTCCATCCGAGACTCGATCTCCACCTGGGACGCACTGTCAGCACACAGGATGATTTTAAAACCAAACATGTTAGCTAATACCTGGGATCAGGTCTGTTCAAGAGTCTTCTGATTCCATGGTAAAGTTACACATGAGAGAATGTGAAGGGATCATGAAGATGAAAAAGAAAAGGTAAAGACATGCTGGAAAGGAAGAGAAAAATAAGTTTTTAGTAAGTGTAAAGTGATGTTCAGAGGCTCATCAGGTCGGCCGTAGGAGTCCAAAAAGAGGATTTCCAGCTGAACCAAGCAAACCAAAACTATCCTCTTAAGCTAAATCTGACTTATGCTGCAAACAAATGACATTTTTCTAAAAGTACATTTGAAACCACATTGTGACCTTTAAAAAGCCTTGTTTGCAATGTGTTTGTGTGTGTGTGTGTGCAGGCTGAGGCTGTTACCTTGAGCTCGGCCTCAGTCTGCTGTTTGTCCACAGTGAGCTGAGAGAGCGACTGCTGCAGTGTCTGGGCCTGAGACCAGTAGAACTCCCTCTCCTTCTGCAGGACTTTAGCTCGCTGCTCGTTCTCCATCAGCCTGCACAGCAAAAACACCTCCTGTTACAAATTCCATTATCTTAACACATTAACTTGTAATTTTTTAAAAAATCCTTTAAAAGCCAGCTTCAAAAAAGCTGCCCAAAGTGCCAATCTGGAAGTTGCTTCTGTCAAAGCTGCTTTTTACTGCCAAAGATTTTTTTTTTCCTTTACAGGGAATCAAACCCATAACCCTAAAAGTATGGAACCCAACAGGACACAGATTTATGAATATGCATGCTCACAAACACACAATCACACACTTGCAATATCACAACAGAGGTTCATACAGCCACAAAACTTTCTCCTCCAAGAGGCAAACTGCATTTCTACATTTAACACTTCTCAATTCATTGAAATCCTATTTTTAGGGGTCAAAGCATGAAACTTAGCACGTAGCTTCAAAAACTTCACCACTACTCAGGTGACAAAATGTAAATCAATCAGACTGAAGGTGGCGCTATAATAACAAATTCAAAATTTTGGTGTATATTGGTCTATAATTTTTGAACTGTAAGTCCTAGAATCAAAATTCTTTTTTCCTTGGATTCCTTGGATGTACGCATCTGACCACATAGGCCACGCCCATTTCCACCTGACTAGATTTTTTGCCATTTTGAATTGTTTCCGAAACAGTTTTTTCACTATTCCTCCTACAGTTTTGGCTCAAGTCAATCATCACCAAAATTTGCATGTGGCATGGAACCAAGCCAGAAAAAATTGCCAGTTTAGATTTTTGATATTCTTTATCATTTTGCTGTAATTGGTTGACAAAGTTGTAGGCTTGGCTTATTTTATGATGTGCTAGAAAATGTGGTATATCTCCTGAAAGAATGTCTACTGTAACCAAACTTGGTAGACGTGTTCACATCGTAGTGCTTGGACGCCACTTATTGTCGCTTGTGGTTATATTTACATTTTGACTCTATTTTAGGCCAACAAACACACCTTTACTTCTATTTTCCCCTGTTTTATGATAGTATTTGAACAAATTTTAATAGCTCTCTCTCTCTTCTGTTTGTTCACTAATGTTGTGTGCTGTTGATGCAAATTCAGTGTGTATTTCTGCACTGTTTTGGTGGTAAATTTCTCTTCATGTCCATTTTCACAAGATTATTTCTGTCAGTACAACAACACAGACATGATTTATTCAGTTTTGTTGCTCTGAGTTTCTCTTTTCACAACACCTGTACTTGCAATTTTAGATTATAGTTAAGTTAGTCAATAGAAATGCAAAATTTTCTGCTTTCCTCTCACAATAAAAGCATTACAATGGTTCACGGCAGAATCCATTCCTTGGAGAGCTTTTATTATGAAATGTATGCAGGAAGTACCAAGTTTCATTAACAGTAATTTTACTCTTTTTCGTGATAAATCATATGTAATCGTCAATTACTTGTACTTTTAACACCATAATTCTAAATCCTCAATTTCTCTCTACGTCTTTGTTGTTTCCACACTTTAACTTCATCAAAGCAAGTTTATTTGTGATATTTCGGTTTTACACCAACTTGAATGTGTTTACTGCTAGCCCCGCCCTTCCGCTGGCCCTGACTGGCGGTATGGACTAAACCAACAGAGTCAAATAGATACATAGATCAATAAACTTGATCTATGTATCTATTTTTGCAGCTCTGGTGAGACTTACAAATTACTTTTATTTACTTTTACTTAGACTTGCTTTTATTAGAGTTGATTAATAGTTTGGAAGTGAGTTTTGAAAGATTCTTATCAATGAGTCATGGTAGGGTCCAACCATACAAATACAGCTTGACTCAGCTTCGTCCTGCCACTCGCACCTAGCTTGAGTGAACAGGTAGGACGCATTCTTCAGGACACTTTGCTGCTGGCTTTTCTTAGCTTTAACATGTGGTCTTGTCCTGGTCATGATGCCATTGTGGCCGTGTGGTTGTTGAGCTCTGAAATTGTTGTTTTGGTCAGTTAATGGTTATTTGTTTGAGTTGCCGTGTTTAGCCTTGCATGCTAATGTTAGCAAACTTCGTGCTCCCAGGTCAGTTGCGGCTCTGTCGTTCAGCTTGCTGCTGCTGTGTGGGTGGTAGCATGTTTAGCAGTGTGCTAACAACTTTAAATATTGTTTGTTCTGTTGCTGGTCTGCATCCATGTTTTGCTGGTTCCTGCTTGACGATTTTTAAATGTTTTAAATGCTGCTGTGACACGCGCTCACGCACGCGCAAACCAGGACCAACAGGTGGTAATCATTGATCAATCAGCAGTGAGCATCACCTGAAGACATCAAGGTAAGAAACTTTTTTTTTTTTTTTAACTTCTGTACTGTGTATGTGCTGATGTTTGTATGTTACAGTGCTTAAGCTAAGCTGCTCATGAGTCATGCTGGCAAATTATGAACTGTAAAAATTCTGTTTTGAACTGTTAATGGCTGAATTGAAATGATGTGGTGTGTTGGTCCTGGATGTGATGCATTGTGGCTGTGTGGTTATTCAACTCTGAAATTTTTATTTTAGTCAGTTAGTGGTTATTTGAGTTGCCATGTTTAGTCTTGGTTAACATGCATGCTACTGTTAGCAAACTTGTTGGTGCTCCAGGTCAGTTGAGGCTTTGTCATTGCTGTTGTGTGGGTGGCAGCATGTTTAGCAGTGTCCTAACAACTTTAATATTGTTTATTGTGTTGTTGGTCTGCATGGTGTTTTGCTGGTTCCACTTTGGCGGTTTTAAAATGTTTTAAATGCTGCTATGACATGCGCTCGCACACACGCAAACCAGGACCAACAGATGAAAATCATCAGCAACACCCGAAGACAGCAAAGGTAAGACACTTTTTTTTTTTAAAAAACCTTTTTGCTGTGTTNGCAACACCCGAAGACAGCAAAGGTAAGACACTTTTTTTTTTTAAAAAACCTTTTTGCTGTGTTGCTTTTGTTTATATGTTAACGTGTTGCAATGCTTTTGTGGTTCATGCTAAGCTGCACATGGTTTTAATATTGCAAATGAGTTGTATTGCTGCTGGCAAATTATGAACTGTAAAAATTTAGTTTGAGCTGTTACTGGCTGAATTGAAATGATGGTGTGTGGGCATGCATGTTAACATGTTAGTGAGCTTGTTGATACTGCATGTTTAGCAGGTGTTGGCATGGTTTGCTACTGCTGAGATGTTAGCGTGGATGCTACAATATGTTATGCTGTGTGTTTTACTTGAGATACATGTATTGTGCTGCTGCTGCTGCTACTACACACTCCCTATAGTTCAAATCAGGAACAGCACTACAATATGGTGACAACTTTTAATTCTTATGCTTCAGGTACATTAGGAAGAGCAGATTTACATTTGGACAAATTTCATTTTGTGGACAAATTTCTCCCATTTTTATGGCTCAATTTCTCACATTTGACATCTGTCTCGGATGAATTTCTCACTTTTTATGGACAAATTTCTTGCATTTGATGGAAGAATTTCATTTGGACAAATTTCTCACATTTTATGGATGAATTTCTTGCACAACCACCTGTGGGAAGNAGAATTTCATTTGGACAAATTTCTCACATTTTATGGATGAATTTCTTGCACAACCACCTGTGGGAAGGAAGCATCAGTCTCAGTGGAGATGGTAAGTTGATATTTAATAAAACTCATCTTGATGGATGAATGTGTGGCAGTATTGTGAGTCTTAAAATGACCAAAACTTGCAGCTAATGTTAACACTTGGTTATTTTATTCTTAAACTTGGAGCAGCCAAAATTAGTTGCTAATGTCACTGGCAGCACATAATACAGCTCCACACTGTGTACATACAGTTGAAGTCTCCTGGTGCTCTTGTTGGGTGGCAGCTACCTACATGACTGACCACACATGATGTCATCCTGTTTGGTGTTGGCTACCTGCATGGCATCATCCTGTTTGGTGGTGGCTACCTACATGACAACATCACCTGATTGTTAATAATGGTAAGTCAACTATAATACAATCAGGTTTAAAATGGCCTCGCTCCATCAACACATGTCCTTATGAATTTCTGTGTTTAATATCTTTCAGACTGAGTTACTTGATCCAGCAGAGGCCAGTTTCCAGAATTTCCTGAGGTGGGAACTACCAACAAGATGTGCAGCCACACAAGCAAGACCATAATGGTAAGTGAACTATTCCATGTAANACTACCAACAAGATGTGCAGCCACACAAGCAAGACCATAATGGTAAGTGAACTATTCCATGTAATGTGTAAGTTTATAATTGTAGAGGTTTGATCTTTTGATGAATTTGTTGTTTTATGGCTCAATTTCCTTGCATTTTATGGCTCAATTTCTTGCATTTGGCATTTCTTTTGTGGACAAATTTCTCGCAATTTAAGGACACATTTCTCACATTTTATGGAGGAATTTCTCGCATTTGACATTTCACTCATGGATGAATTTCTCCCATGGATGATTTTCTCTCAATTTATGGACACATTTCTTTCAGATAAATTTCTCGCAATTGACATTTCTCTCGTTTAATGGACAAAAATGGCTTGAAGTGGCCCAACTTGGCAGCTATTAAAAATAATTAAAACTTCAACTACTTTACAACTGACTTGGAANAAGTGGCCCAACTTGGCAGCTATTAAAAATAATTAAAACTTCAACTACTTTACAACTGACTTGGAAATAATTGGCAATTAACAATGACATTGATATATATAATCCTAAATATCTGAAATTGGCATCTTTTGGTGAAAATTTGAATTGTGAGCCAGGATGGCAAGTAATGTTAATTAGTCCAAATTTATGCCTCCCAAAATCCAACCCCACGTCCTCGCTGTGGGAGGTGGAAACAGGCAAAGTACAGGCTTGCCAGACCAAGTGGGCTGTAGCAGGTAAGCTACCTTGCTACCCAGCTGCTACAGTTGACATAAAGACATGTCTGGATTCACCTGGAAATGTGCTGGCAAATGGGGCTCTGGTGAAACTGAGAGGGCCAAATCATCTAGTGGATAAAAATAAGTAATACTTTTGTTTGTGCAGAAATTGAAATTGTTTTAGTGTTGCAAGTAAACTAACAAAGTTATTATGCAATATAATTTTATTGGCATAAAATTGTCAACCTTGTGACTCATTTGTTTTAAGAGACTCTGCANGTTTTAGTGTTGCAAGTAAACTAACAAAGTTATTATGCAATATAATTTTATTGGCATAAAATTGTCAACCTTGTGACTCATTTGTTTTAAGAGACTCTGCAATGGTATCCCGAACAATGCTAAACTCATAGATTTCTACATTTATGGAACAAATCACTTGTATAGACAATGTCAAAATAGGCCACATGCACTTTGTGTTTTTATATACACTGGTAACCTGTCATCCAGNGACAATGTCAAAATAGGCCACATGCACTTTGTGTTTTTATATACACTGGTAACCTGTCATCCAGAACTTGCTTGCTGTTATGCAGAGTATCATTCTTGCTTCTCAAGTTGCTAAATGTTAGATTTCAGCTTTACTGACTTGGTGTGCTTGCATTAGAGGCACTTGAACATCACCAGCAGCCTGAGCTTTCATGTTGCCTGTAGGATATTGCAGCAAGGTCACACCAAACTCCTGTGGTGTATCATGGTAACGCATCCATTCCGTTCATGGAAGTACCAGGTTCAAGTCCTGGCAGGAGTTCTTTTATTGTCCTGTCTTGCCAACATTTCTGTTAGTTTACCAAAGTACAAATATGGCTTCAGGGATTTTTTTTTTTTTTAAGATGTTGTAGCAATAAAATTGTCCAGTTTAGAAAATCATGATGCAGCAACAATACTCGCAGAACTAACAAGCAAGTTCTGGATCATGGTTAGATATATACTTTGTGTAGAACGTAATGGTATAGTACCTTTTTTGAGTGGTATGCTATACTGTACACTTACTATAGTCTTCCTATACACATAATATAGTCTTACTATGCACTTAGCATACACTTACTATAGGCTTATTATAGTCTTACTATACACTTATAGTCTTACTATGCATTTACTATAGCCTTACTTATACTGTTATACGCTTACTTATACTCTTACTATACACTTACTATGGTCTTATGCACTTACTTAGTCTTCTATATACTTACTATAGTCTTATTATAACTCTTACTATGCACTTACTTATAGTCTTACTATACACTTACTATTGTTTTATACACTAACTATAGCCTTACTATGCACTTACTTATAGTCTTCCTATACACTTACTATAGTCTTCCTATACACTTACTATAGTCTTCCTATACACTTACTATAGTCTTATACACTTACTATAGCCTTACTATACACTTAGTCTTACTACATACTTACTAAAGTCTTACTATAGCTTTACTATCCACTTACTATCATCTTATGCACTTACTTATAGTCTTAATATACACTTACTTATAGCCTTACTATACACTTACTTATAGCCTTACTATACACTTACTTATAGTCTTATTATACACTTACTATAGTCATATACTTACTTGTAGTCTTCTTATATACTTAGTATAGTCTTATACATTTACTTATAGTCTTACTAGGCACTTTCTTATAGTCTTACTACGCACTTTCTTATAGTCTTACTACGCACTTACTATAGTCTTATACACTTACTTGTAGTCTTCCTATACACTTAGTATAGTCTTATACATTTACTTATAGTCTTACTATGCACTTTCTTATAGTCTTACTAGACACTTACTATAGTCTTATTACTCCCAATAGTCTTACTATACACTTACTATACACTTATATAGTCTTATACACTTACTTAGTCTTCCTATATACTGACTATAGTCTTACTATGCACTTACTTATACACTTACTATAGCCTTACTATACACTTACTGTAGTCTTATTACTCACAATAGTCTTACTATACACTTATTATAGCCTTGCTATACACTTATTATAGTCTTACTAGACACTTACTATAGTCTTATTACTCCCAATAGTCTTACTATACACTTACTATACACTTATATAGTCTTATACACTTACTTAGTCTTCCTATATACTGACTATAGTCTTACTATGCACTTACTTATACACTTACTATAGCCTTACTATACACTTACTGTAGTCTTATTACTCACAATAGTCTTACTATACACTTATTATAGCCTTGCTATACACTTACTATAGTCTTACTAGACACTTACTATAGTCTTATTACTCCCAATAGTCTTACTATACACTTACTATAGCCTTACTATGCACTTACTAAGATAAGATGAACTTTATTAATACCACAATGGGGAAATTTACATGTTGCAGCAGCTTTAGATTCAGAGTGCAGTTGTTTAAATTGCAGTTATTTGTAAATGCAAAGTAGAGAAGTATACAAAAAGTATAAATTATATACATTAATGAAACACCAAACTTAAATATGATATATACATAAGTGAAATTGAAAGAACATATATACACTATATACATCATGGATTGTACAACATGAAAAAAATTGCACCTGGTTACTAATAATTGCACGTAATGTAAGTGGTATTTAAACAGTTTCCAGTATAAATATGTCAGTAAATCAAATGCAACTTAAAAATTGTAACTAAATATGACTTATGGTATTGAAAGAGGTAGCTTATTATGACACAGACAACAACAGGGTCACATCATGTTGTATTGTTAGAGTCTAACTGCTGTTGAGTGAAGGACTGGTAACGCTTCTTCTTACACCGGGGACTTACTGTAGTCTTACTATACACTTACTGTAGTCTTATTACTCACAATAGTCTTACTATACACTTATTATAGCCTTGCTATACACTTACTATAGTCTTACTAGACACTTACTATAGTCTTACTAGACACTTACTATAGTCTTACTAGACACTTACTATATCTTACTATACACTTTATCTTGCTAGACACTTTATCTTGCTAGACACTTTATCTTACTAGACACTTACTTTATCTTACTAGACACTTACTTTATCTTACTAGACACTTACTTTATCTTACTAGACACTTATTATAGTCTTACTAGACACTTACTATAGTCTTACTATACACTTACTATACTCTCACTTACTATAGTCTTACTAGACACTTATTTTAGTCTTACTATACACTTATTAGTCTTAATACACTTACTAGTCTTACTATACACTTGCTATAGTTTTGCTATACTCTTACTCACTTACTATAGTCTTACTAGACACTATAGTCTGACTATACACTTATTTTAGTCTTACTATAGTCTTACTATACACTTACTGTATCTTACTAGACACTTATTTTAGACTTACTATACACTTATTATAGTCTTACTTTACACTTACTATAGTCTTATTATAGTCTGACTATACACTTACTATATCTTACTATAGTCTTATTATAGACTTACTATACACTTATTATAGACTGACTATACACTTATTTTAGTCTGACTATACACTTATTTTAGTCTGACTATACACTTATTTTAGTCTGACTATACATTTATTTTAGTCTGACTACACACTTACTTATTGTCTTACTATAGTCTTCCTATACAATGGAGAGTGTGGAAAAGAGGTGAAGAAACGTGTGCAAGCTGGTTGGAATGGGTGGAGAAAAGTGTCAGGTGTGATGTGTGACAAAAGAGTCTCGGCAAGAATGAAAGGAAAGGTGTACAAAACGGTGGTGAGACCAGCGATGTTGTATGGCTTAGAGACAGTGGCACTGAGGAAAAGACAGGAGGCAGAGCTAGAGGTAGCAGAGACTAAAATGCTGAGGTTCTCTTTGGGAGTGACGAGGATGGATAGGATCAGGAACGAGTACATCAGAGGGACAGCGCATGTTAGATGTTTTGGAGATAAAGTCAGAGAGGCCAGACTGAGATGGTTTGGACATGTACAGAGGAGGGATAGTGAACATATCGGTAGAAGGATGCTGAGGTTGGAACTGCCAGGCAGGAGGCCTAGAGGAAGACCAAAGAGGAGATTTATGGATGTAGTGAAAGAGGACATGAAGTTAGTTGGTGTGAGAGAAGAGGAGGCAGAGGATAGGGTTAGATGGAGGCAGATGATTCGCTGTGGTGACCCCTGAAGGGAAAGCCGAAAGGAAAAGATAGTCTTCCTATACACTTACTATACTCTTACTTACTATAGTCTTACTAGACACTTATTATAGTCTTACTATGCACTTATTATAGTCTTAATACACTTACTATAGTCTTACTATACACTTGCTATAGTCTTACTATGCACTTGCTATAGTCTTACTATGCACTTGCTATAGTCTTACTATGCACTTATTATAGTCTTAATACACTTACTAGTCGTACTATACACTTGCTATAGTTTTACTATACACTTGCTATAGTTTTACTATACACTTACTATACTCTTACTCACTATAGTCTTACTAGACACTATAGTCTGACTATACACTTACTATATCTTAGACACTTATTTTAGACTTACTATACACTTATTATAGTCTTACTATACACTTATTATAGTCTTACTATACACTTATTATAGTCTTACTATACACTTATTATAGACTTACTATATACTTACTATAGTCTGACTATACACTTATTTTAGTCTGACTATACACTTACTATAGCCTTACTACACACTTACTTATTGTCTTACTATACATTTACTTACAGTCTTACTATACACTTATTATAGTCTTACTATACACTTACTACACACTTATTTTAGTCTGACTATACACTTATTTTAGTCTGACTATACACTTATTTTAGTCTTACTATGCATTCACTTTATCTTACTAGACACTTATTATACACTTACTATAGTATTAATATGCACTTACTGTTGTCTTACTATGCATTTATTGTAGTCTTATAGTAAATGCATAGTAAGACTATAGTAAGTTACAGTAAGACTATAGTAAGTGTATAGTAAGACTATAGTAAGTGTATAGTAAGACTGTAGTAAATGTGTAATAAGAGTATAGTATGTTTATAGTAAGACTACAGTAAGTGTATAGTAAGAGTATAATATAACCTATAATTCACAATACCCAATCCATATTAAAACCATATGTTACTGCAATTGCTTTTGACTACTATTTCTGNAAAAAAAAAAAAAAAAGGTTAAAAACATTTCTCCTCATGATTTGGGGAATGTTATTTTGTTAGCACCGCCGTCTTTTGTCGGCGTTGGAGCAGTATCCGCTGAGAGACGATCATCTTCCACTGCAGGACCTGCTGTAGCGCTTCTTCTTACACCGGGGACTTACTAGACTTACTATAGTCTTACTATACACTTACTATAGTCTTACTACACACTTACTATACACTTTTTTTTTTAGTCTTACTATGCACTTACTATAGTCTTACTATACACTTATTATAGGCTTACTATACACTTCCTATATCTTACTATATACTTATTATGGTCTTACTATACACTTACTATAGTCTTATACACTTTAGTCTTCCTATATACTTACTATAGTCTTACTATACACATAATATAGTCTTACTATACACTTACTGTAGTCTCACTATATTCTTACTATACACTTACTATAGTCTTACTATAGTCTTACTATGCACTTATTATAGTCTTAATACACTTACTAGTCTTACTATACTCTTACTATAGTCTTACTAGACACTTACTATAGTCTTACTATACACTTATTCTAGTCTTACTATACACTTACTATAGTCTTATACACTTATTTATAGTCTTCCTATATGCTTACTATATAGTCTTACTATACACTTAATATAGTTTTACTATACACTTACTATAGTCTTACTGTACACTTACTATACACTTTCTATAGCCTTACTATACACTTACTATAGTCTTATTACTCACTTACAATAGTCTTACTATACACTTATTATAGCCTTGCTATACATTTACTGTAGTCTTATACACTTACTATAGTCTTATGACACACTTACTATACACTCACTGTAGTCTCACTATAAACTTACTATAGACTTATTACACAGTTACTATAGCCTTACTATACACTTAGTATAGTCTTACTATAAACTTACTATAGTCTTAGTATACACTTAATATAGCCTTACTATACACTTACTATAGTCTTACAATACACATACTGTAGTCTTATTACTCACCTACTATAGTCTTACTATACACTTACTAGTCTTATTAACCACTTACTTACTTATAGCAAGACGACAGTCTTACTATACACTTACTATAGTATTAATATACACTTACTGTTGTCTTACTAAGCATTTATTGTAGTCTTATAGTAAGTGTATAGTAAGACTATAGTAAATGTATGTTAAGTATATAGTAAGTCTATAGTAAGCATACAGTAAGTGTATAGTAAGACTACAGTAAGTGTATGGTAAGACTATAGTAACTGTATATGTCAAGTTTTCTAGTTCTTTCCTTGTTAAATTTATCTTTTTTGAGTATATGCGGATGTACAGTTT
>VXCM01004652.1:27500-106881 GCA_014773175.1 Lucifuga dentata | reverse complement strand
TGACAAAAAAGCAAAAACAGAAGAAATCTGTAAGGGGGCAAATACTTTTTCACAGCACTGTATACACATACATATAATATAAATATATATAATATATATTTTTTCCAAATTAATTTTTGTTACATGATTTCTGTTTCTGACACAGGAAGCTCCAATTGTCAGTCTAATCTAAAAGCATTTATTTAATTCACAAAAATGAATTAAATAAAGCACTTAAAGATTTAAAAAATGATTGTCTCTCTCTGGAAAAGCTTTGTGAGCAGCACTGAGATCTCAGTTTAACAGAAAAAGTCTTGTTTTAGAAAATGAAAAGACTTTGAGCAACAGTTTTGCCAAACAGCAACACAAAATTAACACAGCTGGATATTCAGTCATCTCTTCTTACCTGAGCGACCTTCAGCCAGGTGAACTCTATTCAACTGCGGCTTCAGATTTCTGACAAGCAGGCAAACAAAATCATGAGGGAGCAAAGATCATAGATAAAGTGCTGACTGAAAGCAAAACTGAAATCTCTATCAGGGCCACAAACAGTCCAGTTATAGCAGAATATATTGTAGAATAGAGGTCAAATAGGACCCATGTGTGCAGAGAATTCACACGTAACAAAGGGAGAAAGTCCGATATATGAGAAGCTGATACACAGTATCATGACAGAAAGAACACGCAACATATCAACAGGCGGGTTAGCTGTTGATACGGTGTCCTCCACTATTGGCACTCTTCTTAAATAAAAGCAAAGTGGGTTTTGAAAAAAAAAAGTCTTTATTGTTTATCCTTTTGATCTTTCATTCAAAATATTAACAGAAATATAACCTTTAATTAATGTAAAATAATCAAAAGGAAAAATAAATTCTTATCATGAAACAGATATTTTTGTTTCTTAAATACATGTATGAATAATTATTTGCACCCCTGGGAAGTCATATGAGTAAAATCTAACTGAAGTATGTTCCCATTCATGTTTTACATTTTTAAGGTCCCCTGAGTGATTAGGAACACTTAAGTGGTCAGCCATGACTTCCTGTTTCACCCACATTTCATTGCGCAACCGTTAAGCATGCGACAAAGCCTTTGAATATTTTAATGTTGAAAATAAACAGAAAATTTCAGGTTTTTTTTTAATAATGACCCACTTTATTTAAGATTAAATAACAGTATTCAGTCATGTTTTGGTGAAGAACCACACACCTTTATTTTCACTACATCTCATGGACTATCAGGATTATTGTAGATTTAATATTTCCCTCATTTTCAGCTCCTGTCACATTCTTTCCAAACATCTGTCAGCAGCATCCAGCAGAAACCTCACATCTCCAAACCGAAACCTGCTTCAGGTGATAAATTATTTCATATGTTGCAACACGTTATGAATGTTCAGCATGACGGTAGGATCATGTTTTAAAATGGACATATCCACATTTCCATGTTTTGTTTTAAACCTTTGCAATGTTTAATGTGCTCCCTTGCTGCAAGACTAGTGTGCACACTGAGGGGTGAAAACAGGCTGTTTTTATGGACTGTCTCTTCTTCCCCTTCCAAAAAGCCCACTCTGTTGTGATGACCTGTCTGCAGACTTCCTGGTTTCCTTTTATGTTCTCTCGACAGGTGGGTGTAGATCTGGTCTCCCCTGGCAACCATTAGTTTGGGTTGGCCAACTTTCCTTTTGATATTCTGTTTAGTTTAATATAGTTTTTTTTTAAATTATTATTTTAGTTGTACAGTATAAATATTTAACAATATTGTGACTTCTTTGTGACTGCTTTCAGGGCAGTTCAGGATCTATGGGTTTGTTTTACAGGATGAATTTATCTAGACGTGTTTGTTCAACACAAACTCCTGATATATTAAACTATAAATATGAGGGAACATGAATAAAATCATAATATGTTAAACTTCAAAGTAAAAAAAGAAAAATCACGGAAGAGTCGAGGTTTCTGAAGGACACTGATAACAGAATCACTGAGTACATTTACAGAAAAAACACAGAATTAAAAAAAAAACAAAGTCTGTTTGGTCTGAAGTTAAACAAAAAACTTCCCAGACACGTCAGTCAAACAAACACACACACACACACACACACACACACACAAGCTGAGGACGTGCAAAATACAGACATTACTTTCAGAATACTAAGTGCCAAAGAGAATTAAGACTAATGTTATAAATAAAAAATAAAATAAAAAAGGAATAAAACAGGTTAAAAAGATTATTAATAACCACAGTTATCACAAACCTCAAACTGGCCTTTGTTAGCCAGCCTGCTGTACGTTCAATAGAACATCAAAAAAAATATTTAGATATAAACAATAATAATACATTAAGCAACTGTAATTGCAGACAACATGGGCTGGAGGCATTATGTTCACCATGTCTGCTCTGACAGGGTTAGCAGTGATGGAACCCACTAAACCCACTGGCTGATTATCTTCCAAACAAACTGTCCTCTTTTACAAAAACATCCAAAGTCAGTATCTTGGCTGAGTGCATCCAAGAAGACATCAAATCCAGAGATGTTCAAGAAGTCTATCAAACAGACTGAAATCTGGTTAAACCACACGACCAGGAGTTTAATCCCATTTTTATACTTGGACACGATGTCATCACATCTTGGTGTGGACATTCAGAGTTTTCGGTGCTAATTCAGCAAAACTGACAACAGAGTGACTCCTTTTGCATTGACAAAGACATATTTTAATTTTTTTTTTTTTTTTTTTTTTTTTTTTACAATATTTGCTTTACTACAGCAATTTTGTTTGCATTCCTTTGAAATTAGTCCAGCTTAAAAACATGAGTCGTCTTTGGTAATTTAACTACTTCATGCTAAAGTACTGTAGTACTTCAGATGTTACAGAAGGCACCATCATCATTTTCCATCATCGGAGATTCAAACTGCCCAGTGCAGATGACCCAAACAAATCCCATCAAATTGAGAGGAATGTCTTTAAATCTGTGTATAGTCGAGTTGACTTCAACTCACTCTTAAGGCCTGGTTTATGCTTAATGTGGATGCGAAGCAGACGTGGATGCAGATGTCTCCGAAACAGACTGTCCATTATCCAGGCATTCATGGTTTTTGCGCTTTCATCACGACCATACATTTCAACTCCGGGACTTTTGGTGGAGCTGTAGGACAAAGCTGCTCTTAACCACCCCCAAAAATGAAAACAATCCAGCAGGAAGAGAGGTCGTTTCCAGTTCAGTCACATACAACAAAACACGGAGGCAATATAAAGACAGTTCTTATCAATTAATGAAGAGGAAGAATTGGTATTACTTTGGCTTCAAGATGAAAACGTTGTTCGCCAGAAAAAGTGTTGTTTTTTTCTGTCCCTCTCTTCCTTCACCCAAACGTAGTTCGTCTTCTTTCACATCTCTTCGCTTGACCAATAATCGATGAAGGCACGGTTTACGTCACACAAATGCTGTCCGCGTTGTTTAAAAAAATTGAGTGGTGCAGGACCACGCGAGTGACCTTCAAAAGTGGCCTTCGCGGCCAGCTGTTTTAGCTGTAATTATCTCACATTTTCCGACTGCATCTGCGTTAAGCATAACCCAGCCTTTAGGTGACATACCCTTACTTTGCCATTTCTAGGGTCTCTTTCAAGCAGTGGAATGGAGTACAAACTCCAATTCAAGCAGAGGGTTGATGGTTGGAGCTAGGGATCAGTGTTCAAAGTCCGCACCAGAGATGAGAAACCAAAAGTTGATTGTGTGATGCTTACGTCATGTCTTGACAGCTCCAAAATATGTCTTTATTGCTCCTTTTCGGCCTCTTCTCTAATCACTTTTCTTTGTTCTTCTTTTTGGTTCTCTTTTGTTCTTTCATAGCCGATTACAGTTTTGAGGAAGAGGAGGAGGAAGGTATGAAAATCCATTAATGCTAACCCTCCTCACTGTCTGTCCTTGACCTGGTCCTCCTACAGCACCAACCCCAGCACCAGCCCCAACTCCGGCCTGCAGGGTTTGGGTCAGGCTAACTTGTGCTGTGCTGAAGGAAGTTATTCGGCCACTACCAGCAATCTGGAGGTTGACTGTGGTGGCGTAACTGGTCTTCTGGCTTCCCGGTTTGGTAGAAGCAGAGTGGGCAAAGAGCATGGGAGCTGGGGATGGGTTTGAGGATGTAGGAGGTGTTGTGGTGGAGTTTTGGACCTGAGGCTGCAGTCTGACTTGTGACTGGTGGTTTTGATGCTGGTAGGGGTTAGGTTGAGGAGAAGTCATGCCTGAGGAGGAGAGGACCAAGCATGAAGAGGAAAGGTTCTGCACGGAGGAGGGCCGAGCGACATAGGCACAGATCAGCTGGCTACGACAGCTTCTCTCCACTAGCTCTGGGTCTTCCCATTCTGTTTGGGTTCCTGATGGAGAGGAGAACGGAACAGGGGAGGAGAGGAAGGTAGGAGAAGGCGAGCTGAGGGGAAAAGGAGAGGAAGTGATGACAGTGGCAGTAGCACTTGTATCAGGGCCATCAGGTCTGTTGTATTTGTTTGAAAGCTTGTGGACATCTGGCCAGGGCATGCTGGTGAAATGCTGCACACCAAAGGTGCTTCTCCCTGGGGTGAGCCTGTCAGGTGAGAGTGGGGACTGGAGACCAGCCTGGGGGCTAAGGCAGGATGGGGAGGACCATCCACTTCTAGGACTGGCAGGACTGTACTCTTGCTGATCAAAGGATCCTTGACCATTCCCACTAAAACCAAGAGACCTCCGACTGTTCTCTACCCAGGATTGGCGCAGTCCACTGGGGTTGCTCTGGGCAGGGCTTGGGGGTCTCTCTGCCAGGTTGGAGGAGAAAGACCTACGAAGGTTTTGGGAGGTGGTTTGGGATGCAAAAGTGGGTGAGGCACTTCTAGAACTATGCAGGGGAATAGAAGAAGAAGAAGCAGGGAAAGAGAAAGCTTCCATTGTTGGTGAGATGAGGGAAGAGGGGTAGGAGGAAAAGGGTGAGGAGGAGGTGAACCGAGGGTTTCTTGGTTGAGGTGCAGCAACATTATTGGTCCAAATGTTCCCTGAAACGCCGATAGGAGGAGGGGAAAGGATATGAGGACTTAGACATGAGGAAGAGGAACTAGCTGAAGAGGACTGGGGCATCTCCAAGGTCAAGCCCAGCGGATTATGGGAACTTGTGCTTCCTAAACGTGAGCTCCGGGGGTGGGGAGGTTTGTTTGCCATGGGAGAGGAGTAGTTATGTTGAGGAGGAGGGGAGCATATGCGGCGAAATGAGGCAGGGGATGGGGAGGGAGATGGTGAAGGGGACTGAACCCGCGAGCTGGGTTCAGATGCAGAGAAAGGACGAGCTACTCGGTTGTGTGAACCTGCCCAGAGAGGATCATGGGATTGCTGCGTGGGTGTGGCGTTAGAGCTACCATTAGCTAGTGGTACATTCCGTGGACTGACTGACCAACTTCCATTACTGAGGGCACCGTTAACGCTACTGTTGCTGCTGTTGATTGCCGTGGCAAAACCAGCTAAGCTAACGTTGTTGTTGTTGTTTGCATTCCGCAACAAGTCCGACTTTGAATGGAGAAGCGAAGGAGAGGGAGAAGAGGAGAACGGCTTAGCTGGCTGATGATACGACAGAGTCACCGAGGGAGAAGCAGAGTGTTGGGAAAGAGACAGAGGAGGCGACTGTGGCTGCGAAGGAGAAGAGCTAGAGGACCGGAGGTAGGCTGGTGGGCATCTTGGATTTTGGTACCAGTCTTTTGTGCACCCCAGCTGGGCATAAGCAGGAGTGCTGGAATCGTGGTGGCTGGAAGGAAATTTAGGAGAAGGAGAACACAGTCGCAGGTGAGAGGGAGGTAAGGAGGAGGTAGCGGATGGACCTTGGCTTTCTGTGGTTAGGGGTGGGGCTTGTTGCCGGGCTGTGTTCTTTTTTGCCATACTCTGGCTGATGGACTGGCTGATGCATGAAGCAGCTAATGATCTGGTGAATGCAGAGGAGGATACAGTGGGGGAGGGGTAAAGAGAGGAGGATGGCGTGGGCGAGGAAGGAGGAGGACCTCTTATGGATGGAGACTTTCCTGAAGAAGAAGAGGAAGAAGTGAAAGAAGAGGCGAGAGTAGAAGAGGAGCCAGCAGGAGCTCTTATGGATGAGCCCCTACCACAAGATGGAACTGGGGAGAAACGGGGTAGAGTCCTGGATGGGGAGGTGAAACTTTCAGCTGACATGGGCAAGGGAGAAGGAGCCGAAATAACTCTGAATGGTGAGGAGCAAGGAGGCGCTCGGACTGAGGAGGGAGCTGAAGGAAAGGAGGAAGAAGAGCAGGAGGAGGAAGAAGGGAAAGCTTGACTAGGAGAAGGAGAGCGGTGCCTGCGGCTGGGTCTGAAGGCAGAGGGAGGTGTGGTGAAGTCTCTGGTTGGGCCAGAGGTGGAGACGGATAGATTAGGTTTCTCCACTAGGCTGAGAGTCTCCAGGGAGGATCTGGAAGAAGGACGGCTGCCTGAAGTCAGGCTGGAGCCGGGCTGCGTGGCGAGGGATTGTAGGTCTTGCTGGTTTGGTTCTCTGGAGCTGACAGAAACATGAGTGAAAAAGAAAAGGAGAATGTTTTAATCACTGGTCTAAAGTTTTATGACCTCCTTACAGTGACTATTAAAGCATAAACCATAGTTTGATGGTTACTGCCAAAAGCAGGTATTCTAGATTATCCCTGCTCACTTTTGGTTTCTGAAAGGGACTATAGACTGAGGAGACACTTCTAAGTATTTACATCCTGTCACCTAACAGTTGGCCTATGATATATATTTACCCAAACATTACCCAAAACAACATTTTAGCAGTTAAAAGTAGTTTATTACTTTATAAATTATTATTAATAGATGTCTCATTTAGTCAGTAAAAATCTCAATCAATGATATGGTAGATGACCACTATAGATGGCTTATCTTTTCCAAATTAGTTATTATTTTAACTGTATGGATCTAGTTCAGACATACCTATGGTCATATGGGGATGTGGTATTGGTATTCCAGCTGTTAGACAGAACCCGTTTGCCCATAGCCATGAGCAGATCAGCAGGCCTCTGGCTTGTGAATGTTGGCAGACAGTCCACAGACTGCACTGATGTGGGACATGGAGGGGTAGGATTTGGGTCTGGGCTTTGAACCTGTGACCATGTGCTGGGTGCCGGCCTGTCTCTTGCTTCTGTGCCTGCATGACTGTAAACCTGTTGGTGATCAAAGGTCACATGCACAGGATAATTTGCTGGTTCTCTTGAGGATTCATAGTGTAGTGTCTCTCCAGAAAAGATCACTGATGAATCTTGAAGAAACATTCTGCTTGATGATGAATCATCATCATTGCTGCTGTTTAACTTCATTTGCACTCTTGTAGGTTTGTCTTCTTTTGGACCTCCAGAGACCTCCTCTGTGGACAAATCTGGGTGCAGCACCATGGAGTTCTGGTATTCTTTTGGAGCCTGAGTTTGTGCTGAAACTACCATCAACACTGACTCTTCTGTCGCAGAGCTTGAAATGATGCATTCAGGCTCTGTGTGAACACTTCTGGTTGACTTGTCTGCATTGTTGTTATTTCTTGTAGAAAGCTCATATTCCTGTCCTTGTTGTTGTACATGATGCACATCCTGTATATTGTGCTTATATTTTTCCTGTCCGTCTCCAGCTTCTGAAACCAGCCACTGTTGTCCTCTGTCGGCAGGCAGATTCAGTCCACAGTGTGTTGACTGGGTAAGGATGGTCACAGATGCTGAGTCCTCTCTGACTGAGGACATGGGATGTCCACCATTCAGCTCTGACCTGCAGAGAGCAGAAGAAACTGAACATGTTAGGGTAGTAGGCTACTGTAGTAGGGTAGTAGGCTACTGTAAATCTCAAATAGTGGCTGGGGATTTTATTTACCTTAACTGCAGAGAGAACCAGGCTTTTATTAGAGGCAGGCCTTTATGTCTAATTTTAAACTATATGTAAAAATGTTTTAGTAGGAAAGCCTCATTTTCTGATTTGTTATGCTAAATTTGCTCTTTATCTGCCTCCAGTTAACCATGCTCTCCACTTGTCAGCTAGCAAGAGCTTCTCCTTCTGCTTTTTCCAGTATCTAATTATTTTATGATCAATAGTAAAATGCCTTGCAGCTTCCTCACTGGTTTCCTCTTCATACTGTAAAAATCTTTAAAATTTCTATCATCTAGGGGCCATGGTTCTCTCCAAACTTTCTCCCTGCCAGTGTTATAGTAAATTAATGTCCTTCAGCTTTCCTTTATAGTGGTATGGTACTTCAAATGTAGCTACTGCCATCTGGTGGCAAAGGTATGCTACTACAAAATACACTAATATTTGCCTGGGCCAGTAATAGTCATACACCGACAGTGACTGCAAACATGCCTTTATTTCTACGTGCTGACCATGCCCTCGGTTATAATTAGATCTTGGCCATTATTTGAATACTGGTTTTTATTAGAGCATTTAAGGTAATTTATTTTATCACAGCTTACCATCTTATCCACATCATCAGCCAGTCCTTGTCCTTTATTTCCTTTGATCTATTCCTTTCCTTTGCTATTTCTGCAGATATTCTCCACTCACCTCTCTGTTTTCTTTGTCTCTTCAGTATCTGAATGCACCTCCCCATTATGATTCACCACTTCACCTCTCCCTGTGGCTAAGGGGGAACAGTAGTCCCTCATCTCAGCAAGGGCATGATCTAAGGCCACGGTGGGTGTCAGGGAGCTGAAGGACTGATCCCTTGGTGAAGTGGCTTTGATCTCCCCAGGATTGGTGGATGTCAGAGAGTCTTTATCAGATTTGTAAGTAACACTGAAGCCTCTTTCTTTGGACAAGACAGATATGAAATCTCTGGGCCTGGAGAGGGTAAATCCATTTGTGTGGTGTTGACAGGCAGGAGGAAGCTCATCTCTGACAAACGCATGACCAAACATCAGAGGCTCACAGGGTAGCATCACTGAGTCCTGAGGATCTAGAAGAAAACAAAAAAAGCACAAATATCTCAACACTACAAAAAACCATTTCGGATTTTTTTTTTCTAAAGGATAATGTAAAAAGAGATCCAGAGGGAGTGACAAATAAGCTCTGACAGGATGAAAAGGGAAGGCACAAATGTGCATTATTTCACTGAATTTAAAATTATTTCTTTAAAAAAAAAAAGGTGGTATGATGTCTTCAGTCCAGCAGGGCTGTGCCATAATCATGTATTTCATAACACCAGTATAATTTTTTTATGATAAAATTTTGTCTTATCACCATTCGTCTTGGTAATATTGCGGCGTGATGACATGTCGATGAATTTTCACATTATACGCAAAAAACCAAATCAGAACAAGCATGCCTGATAATAGAACGCTCAACGCCTGATAAATCTCCTAAAAAAGAGCTGCTGTTTGTAAATGGTTCTGCTGCCAGGCTGACTGGCTAACAGCCAAAGGTGGGAAACACAACAAATTAGATTCCAAATTAGTTTCTCCATCTGAAACAGAAACACCCAGGTGACTACCAACAAAATCACAAGTCACATGAGGAGGAGAGAGCCAAAAAGTTGATTTGAGATACAAACCAAGAAGTGATGCTGACTAGTGATGGAGAAACTGAAGCTTTCTGAAGCAATGAACCACTTTGAAGCAATTGTACTGAAAATGGGTCATTGCTTCGAAGCGAATCAAAACAGCAACCTCTGGTAGCCATGCATTGCATTGCCATGTATTACATGTGAGTGGAAGAACTGAAGTCGAGACTTTGTGACATAGTGACACAAAATATAATGGGACCCACTGTTGTCATCTTTGATCAGTAAAGGTTATATTCTGAGACCTGTGTTGATGTGTTCATGTGCCAAAACATACTGTATATTAGCAATTCTTTAGATGATGACAATGTTGAAAGTATTATTGTAATACAGTATAACTGTAGGCTTTTCATTATGGACAGTAAGTATAAAGGGTTGGAAATCTAATATAGTGACAAGTTCATAACTGACTTTTAAGTAGCGACATGAAATATAAATACAAATGTCAGCATTTGCATCTGTATTTCTTCAATGAAGCAGAGCATGTTACAAAAATACACCATTATTCTGTTTTATCGTTTATCAAAAGAAAAGCTTGTGCAGATGAAGATGTGGTTTTTGCTGTAAATATGTTAGAGGAACATGCTGGTGCAACTGGGATAGTAGTTGTTTTACAGTAGTTACAATAGTATTTTTATTCGTCTGTTCTTCTCCAACTCCAGCTTTCCCCGCCTCTATTCAAAGTCCACTCGGAACGTCTCTGACTTGTGTTTGATGTAACAAAGCTTTGGTTGAAGTGGTCATATGATTTTTGGTATGCTGAGAGGTATCGAAACATATCTCCGTGATACTTCCACTTCAAAAGTTTGATGTTGTGTCGAGCAGTCTGGCTCGAGCTTAACATCACTAACGCTGTCTCAGTCAAGCATAGCTGGGGCATTCAAAAATTGTACTTCCTGTGACAGAAAAAGCTAATAGTGGAGTGAAATTAGCAAAGCGGTGACTTTTTGTCAGTAGTGACTTGATGTTGTAATGCATGAAAAAATTCAGGGCCAAGGTTTAAGGTTGGGCCAAGGTTTAAGGTTTAATGCAGGTTAAGTATGTGGTATTGCAGAGAGGTTCCTGTGCTTGGTCAACCAGTATGAGAACGTCAGCTAACTTACCATATGTCAGACTCTCTGCTGTCTTCATCTTCCTCTCTTCCTTCCTCTTGTCCTCCTGGATCCTCTGCTCCTCCTGGTGCTGGACGTGGCTTGTTGTTTGGGTCTGATACTGACTGTGAGCCTTGGTCTGGGTTTGGCTTTGGTACTGCTTCTGCGTCTGACTCCACATCTGGCTTTTGGTTTGGATCTGCACTTGTTGTCTGGTTTGTATTTGGCTCTGAAATCTGGTCTCAGAGTGAGTCTGGTTTTCATTTTTGGTCTTTGTGAGGGTTTCTGATTGATGAAATAAGCTGGTTTGTGTTTTCGTTTCATATCTGGCTTGTGTAAGAGTTTGGGTTTCATAGTTTGTCTGTTTGTTGGTTTCCGTTTGGTGTTGTGTTGGTTGTTGATACTTATTTTGGTTCTGTGTTTGGTTTTGAGTCTGTGTCAGGCTTGAAAATCCAGAAATCTTAGTTGAGCTCCAACTTTCGTTCTGACCAGCGCCGGCTCGTTTCTGATGCAGCGGGACCTTCATTGTGCTGGCTTTGGCACTGTACATCTGGGCCAGGGTTTGGACTTTACTCAGAATCCGCTCGGAGTTCTCAATCAGCACTGGATCCACCACTGGAACGGCCTCAAAGAACCCAATACCTGCCATGTCTGATCCCATCCTCTCAAACAAGGCACGATTATCGGAGACAATCCTTGAGTGCCGGGACCACTGGCCCACTTTGATCTGACTGGGGAGACTCCCGATGTTCCCTCTGGGTTTGGCCAGATCTGTGCTTTTGGTTCTGCTCAAATTGGTCTGGGTTTTGGGCTTGTTTTTCAGGTCTGTTGGTGGCACAGGTGTAGAAGGTTCTTTGTGAACTGCTTTTGGTTCTACTGGCTCTGATTTGTTTAGTTCATGGACATTCATAAGAATGTGGTTTCTAGGACTAATTTTGGTAGATTCATCCCTGTTTTTGTTCTCTTTGGTTATACATGTTCCCTCTTCTTGAAGTGGATTTTCCACTTTGCCCCCAATAACCATGGCAACCAGTTCCCCCTCCTCTCTGTCCTCTGACCTTTCATTTGATTCTTTTGTGCAGGACTCTCCATTTTTGTCCAAAATCTCAGTCTCTTCTCCAATAGACCTGCTTGGATTTGACCGTAGACTGACTGAGATAGTTTCTCCTGTTTCTCCATCCATGAAGCTGGTTGGCTTATTATCAGTCTGTCCATCATTTTGTCCATCTGCTGAGGGTGGAAATGAGACAGAGGTGGAACAATTTGGGGATGAACACTCAACATCTTGACCTACTCCTCTATGTAGCTCTGTATCAACTGTTTCAATGACTTCACATTTGTCTGACCCACTCTCTGGCCCCCCCTGGTGTCCACACAAATCAAAGCGAGAAACAGACTCCTTCACCAAGCCTGATGGGATTTGCGAGAAACTGTTTCGCCTTTTCGAAGCCTCTCCTTCCTCTTCTTCTGCACCGCCCTCTCCAGCCTCGGCTGCTGCCTCATAGTAACTCCTGATCTTTTCGATGATCTTCTTGTCCCTCCGGGTGAGGTGGGAGCTTCTTTTACGTGGCAGACAGTTGGGAATAGTATGATAAAGAAGATCTTGGCTGAGGGAGGAGGAGGAGGAGGAGGAGGAACTGGCCTCTGTGTTCCCCTCCTCCCTTGGTGAGTCACAACTGCTGCTCTTTTCTCTCTCTTCTTCTACTAAGATAGAGGGATGAAGGTTGGATGTCAGCACAGGAGAAGACGGAGGGATTGGGGTAATGATGGTACTCTCCCCTTCATCCCTTCTTTCTTCCTCTTTTCCTATCACTTCCTTCTCTGTCTCTCTGTCAACTTCCATTCTCCTTTCTGCTTGAGTCGTTTCATCTATAGATTCTTGTACTGTGTCTGTAGTTGTCACATTTTCAGGTTCCTCCACATCTCTACAGCCATTCGTTGGGCTTTTGTCCTCCATGTTGGGTTCATCCTGCATTGAGAGTATCTGATCTGGGCTGGGAGGACAGGCAACCGGGGGAAGAGGGCAGGTGAAGTTGGTCTCATTGGATGGAGGCTGGCTTGGTTTGGACTGATCCAGAGTGTTTTCCTGGAAGGAACAGTAACACAGCAGCGTTTAAAACAAGTAATAAGGGCTTTTACTTAAGTAAAACTAGCATTACTTGATCATTCAAATACTTTGTTTTGTGGGGAGTAACAAACCATACAGCTTTCTGGAGAAACAAAGAGGACAGATTAAAGTCTTCCTCGTCATATTGGGGCATTTTCAGTCCTGTAGTTCATTTGTTCTGATCTGAATCAGGGACTAAATTGTTACAATGCTGCATTTACTGCTTGATTTGGTTCAGTTTCACACAGAAAAACATCCATCAAACCAAAATATATCATTAAAAGTCATGTGACAACATTCATTCTGCTCATTGGACAGAAATGTCTGGGGGTGGGAGAAAGGAAATCAAAACAGAAGTTTACTATGCCATGAAAGCTAAAAAGCATGGAACAAATATAGAATTGGGGTATTTTCTTTGTCATTGTCATCATTTTGTCCATGTACCAAGAAAACTATGACAGCAGGAACTGAATTTGATTTCCAGACAACGTGTGGAAAATAAATACTTGCACAAATGAAGCAAGAGGGGAAACAAACCCGAGTTGGATTGAACCGGACCAAACCATGTAGGTGTGAAAATGCCCTAAAAGATCTTGGGCTGGTTGATAACTATTGTTTTGTAGGCCTGTAAAGCCTTTGAGACATAGATGTGATATTGGATGATATAAATAATCTTTATTGACTCTAAAGAAAAACTGCAGCACCTGTTCCAAACCTTCATCCCACCTGAAAAAGGCTCTGATTGGCTGGGTTGTATCTCCAACCAGGAAAAAGAAAGCAACAAACCTTGACATCCATCCATTTTCTAAACCCGTTTGTCCTGTTGAGGGTCACGGGGGGAGCTGGAGCCTATCCCAGCGCGAGAGGCGGGGTACACCCTGGACAGATCGCCAGTCTATCGCAGGGCTGACACAGAGACAGACAAACACATTCACACCTACGGGCAATTTAGAGTTCCCAATTCACCTGACATGCATATCTTTGGAGGTGGGAGGAAGCTGGAGCACCCGGAGGGAACCCACACGGACACAGGGAGAACATGCTAACTCCACACAGAAAGGCCCTGCCCCGGCCGGGAATTGGACCCAGGACCTTCTTGCTGTGAGGCAACAGCACTAACCACTGCGCCACCGTGCCGCCCTAACCCTAACCCTTGACATTGCTTCATAAAATCAGCGAAGTCATGTGATCCAGTGGTCTGGCTGTTAAGTTAACCTGTGTTACTGATGTGATTGATGGGTTACTGTAGTGGAGTACAGTAGAGTGGATTCTAACCGTATTGTCAGCATGAATGGAAGTGAGTCCTTCCCTGGCTCTGCTCTGGTTGATGAACTCCAGGATCTCCTCTGTGATGGACAGAGTAGGAGGAGGGCTGAGGGGGGGCAACTCCTCTTCTTCTTCCTCCTCTTCCTCCTGATAGAATATATACAATAGAATACAATACAATACAATACAACACAATAAATAGCCCAATAAATACAACCTGTATACACATTACACTACTGCCAGCCATTTTCCACTAATGGAGTGGTAAATTTTAGAATTGTTTTTCCTACCTTCCAGAATGCCAGTGGTTTCAGTTCATTCCAAGACTCTATAAAAATTAACTTGAAGAAACTTGAAACATGCTTGGTAATAAGTAATCCATTACAGCGAACAAAACGGCGGTCTTATATTTTGTGGATGTTACTTAATCTTTCTTAAATTTAACCGATCCAACACAAAGCTACACAGAAGAAAATGTATGTCTCTGTCAGGGAATATAGTTCCACGAAAACACTGCTTTTACAGAGAAATAAAACTGTGCTTTCTACAATCATGCAAAAATGGCGAAACATTGAATTGGTGGGTGTATTACCTGAACATTTCATTTTGAAAGATTAGGAGATCTGGGCAAAAACATAGAAAAACTAAACTAAAAGGGCTTTGTGCTTTGGAAAATGGTTGTCAGTAACATAACATATATGTGGATAGTATTTATTGGGCTCAAAAATGCAAACTCATCGGCATGGTCCTTTAAGACTGAGGAAAGTCCAATTTAGGTTTTAGAGTCGTAATTGTCAAAATTTAAGTCTTTCAAATCTAATATCTAAAATCACGTTACATCATCTAAAGTAACATCTACGCAAGTAAAATACCTCCTCCTGGTTTGGTCTAAGTTGTGGCGTCAGTCCCGGGTCAGAGCACTCAGCCTCCACTTCAATGATGGAGGAAGCGAGTGTGCTGCTGCTGCTTCCTGCTGAGCCCAGACTGTCGTTGTGACACAGCTCGCCCTCACTGCCCGCCTGCTGCAAAAAAACAAAAACAAAAAAAAAAAAANAAAAAAAAAAAAAACAATAGACACACCCCTATGGTCACCAGGAAAAGTTTAAAAATCTATTTTTATATCCTGAATTTATAGATTTAAAAAAATTCAAGAGATCAATAGATTTTTTATTTTCTATTTTGTTTTTGGGTCGAATTTTCTAGGATTTATTTTCTAGAGTAAGTAGAAAAAAGTATGAGAAAAAATATTATTTGTTGTTGCCTATATTTTTATCTTCCAAAATTCTAATTATTTTTTGATGTAAATTTTAGGACATACTGCAGATATGTAGCTGTCATCCAATCAAAACGCTGCATTTCCACGTGGATGACCTTCCCAATGAAAACACTTCCTTGTTAGTCTTTTCAAAACCAAATTATTTAGTTCCTGGAAATTAAACTTAAGGCATCCAAACTTCCTGTTAAGGAAATGACACGAGAACATTTTACTGAGTTACAACCAACTTAAAAAGACGAGTGGGGACATATCAATCTGATACGTGGCCTGACCCAATACTACAGGCAGATAAGACAGTTACAATTCAGCTGGAATTTTATTATCTTGTAAAAGTAATTATCCAATAATTATCCTTGTCACAAACAGGATGTGCTGTTATGAAGCATACATACATACATACATCATAGATACATATGTATCTATGAAGCATAGATACATATACATACATATACAAATCTAACATGATTAAATGTGAATGAGAGAGAGGGAAAGAGAGAGAGAGAGAGAGAGAGAGAGAGAGAGAGAGAGAGACCTCTTTGGGTTAAGTCAAAACTCCGAACCATTTTTTTTTTTAAACTGATTTACTTGTATGTTTTTATCTTTGTGTGTTTTGGACCTCTACAGTTGAATTGTGAATTTATGTTCCACAGCAAGTAACACTGAGATGCTCTTACCTTTAAAGCTGATGGATTCCCTGGATGGTAACACACAAACAGTGGAGGGAAGGAGGAGAGAAAGAGCATGAGAGGGAGAGGAAGAGAGGGGGTAGGGTGAACAATAGAGCAATGAACACAGAGAAACAGAGATGTTATCAGTGTTGTTCTTGGCAGATACATAAGCACTTGGAAACAACACCAGAGCAAATATAAATTCCTGTACATAATTATCTCTGCTGTTGTTTTCATGGTTTCAGAGTCGCTCTGAAATAAACACAGTTCACCAGGCAGCAGCCAGATTTGGATCTCTGCACCAAACTAAAGCCAGAAAACACATAAAACATGTCAGAACAACAGATCTCTGTCTGCAGAGCTGAGGAGGAGGAACTCTTCTGGTGCTTCCTTCCTCCTAATTTCTCTCTCTCTCTCTGTCTCTCTCTCTCTCTCTCCTAGAGTGTGTATGCTGTTGGAGTTTGAGTTTCAGATGATTCCTGTTCTGTGTTGACTCCAGTGGTGTTAGGTAACAAAGTAAAAATACTTCATTACTGTACTTAAAGGAGCATAGGATTTTGGATGTTTGAGCATAATAAATACAACCCACATACACGTTACGCTACTGATAACCATTTTCAACAATTTTCCAATGTATAAAACTGTATTTTATTTTTCATGTTATTTTGCCAGATCCCCTCTTAAGTGTTTCATCTCTGCTAATGTGTATGTCCAAATGCAGAAGGGACGGTCATTTTTAATGTCTGAGTAAAAGCCGAAAAGACATACGTTTTCTTCCGTGAAGTTCCATGTTGGACAGAGTTAAATAATGTTACTTCGACAAAAAAATGTAATAGATGTTTGGTTTGCTGTGATGGATTATTTATCTCAAGCACGTTTCAAGTCTCTACAAGTTGATTATTCTAGCATGCTGGAATGAACTGAAACCAATGGTTGTCTGGAAAGTAGGAAAAAATAATTCTAATATGTACCGCTCCAGCAGTATGTTTTGGGAAATGGTTGGCAGCAATGTAATGTGTATGCAGGTTGTATTTATTAGGCTCAAACATGCAAAACCACCAGTGTGGTCCTTCAAATAAAACAGTAAAGAGCCGTGATCATTTTCTCACTACACCAGATCTTAGATGGACTGGTGGAAGCCATAATGATGCATACTGACCATACCGATTACGGCTTCTGCTCTGTGTATTTATGGAAACTCACGTGACCCACAGAGCAATATGCGGACCACATCCTTATAGTGCGAATTCAAAGTGAAAACTCAATGTTTTTCTCACCGTTGGGACAAAAAGCAGCTTCAATGTCTTTGGCTGGAGCTGGAAAACAAAAAAGAAACAGAATCTTCTCATTCAGGATCACACCAGCGTTTCTAATGATGATCTCTCTCTCTCTCTCTCTCTCTCTACCTGACTGCCTCCGTGTTCGTCTGTATGGCAGGTTTCCCTCCAGCAGCAGAGGCAGACTCTTCCTGGATTTCTCCGGTGTGTACATCAGCAGCTCTGGAGGCTCTGGAGGACAAACAGAGCGGACTTCATGACAAATCATTACATGTTTACTTCAGTAAACAAAAACACATAGTGTTTGTGTCAACTTTACCTCATACCTGTTTAGTTCACATTGTTTTTATTATTTCAGAGAAACAAATTAATTTTTGAAGAATATTTGCGTGCTATAGCTGACTAAAAATTTCACCACTTTGTTGTTAACGAGATACTAAGTGGTCAATGATATTTTATAGTAGGGTCTTGCATGGTTACTAAGACATTGTTAGGTGGTTGCTAAGTGGTAGCTAAAGTGTATGGGGTGGTTGCGAGTATTTTGCAGTACAGTTTGCCAGAGTATCTCTGGATAGCACTTAGGCTGCTTTCACATGATAAGCAGTATTTGTGTCACAGAGTGTGATCTGCACTTTGCTCACCTCGCTGCCTACACTCCCGATGCCCTGCGCCTTGGTCAGCATGTGGAATGGAGTGCTGACATAGCAACACGAGTCATCAAGAAGCGCCAGAACCTGACATTTCAAATCTGACCATAGATTATCTGCCAGTTTACAAACCTGGTAGTCCTGTCTGACTGCTAGCCATCCAATCACATTTCTGCCCAGATAATGGTACAATTTTAAAGTTGTTGTACAATCGGGAAATTTCTCTACGCAATTATGAGCTTCTCCTCCATTGTTGTCACTTCTGCTTACAACATACAATTACTCTCTCATTGGTTGCCGTTGAAAAGGTCACCGTCAGATAGTCAGAGTTGAATGTGGTTCAACTTTGAGTGCAGCAGCAGAGGGGAGAATTCAAACGGTAAGCGTTTTTCATGGTTACATCCATGGTTGGCCGTCAGGTTGGGAGTCGCCGCTCAGCTCCCTGTACACAATAACGGAACACCTAGCTCACCGCTTATCATGTAAAAGCACTCTCAGCGTACTCAAAATGTTTCCAGAGGTTACTATATTATTGCTAGGGAGTTGGTAGGTGGACTCTCAAGTGTTGCTAGGTGGTTGCTATGTTATTCAAGGTGGTTTCTAATTGATTTTTTTCATGCTTAAAGTATAATGATAAATAATAAGAAACTGAATAAAGTAAACTGCTTGTTGTGTATAGAGACATTCAGAAAACCTGAAATTTAAAAAAGTTCAACAACCCTGACATTTAGTGGATGTATATAAAAAAAGGTTTAGTGCTATTTATTTTATTATAATACTAATTAGCTTTCTGAGCCAAGCAGAACTAACCCTGACCTGACTGGCGCCTGCCTCGGTGATAAGCATGGATTTCATCCAACCGTGGCGATGCAGAGGACTTCTTCAGGTTTTCCTGGTCGAATTGAGGAGCTAAAACACAGAAAGTGACGTTACGTCATCTGCACCTACTAAAAACATCTTCATGGAATTAATTTATCCATAAATACACATACTAAAACATCTATGAAGACAGATTAAAGATATAAAAAGAGGAAAAGAAAACAAAAGGAGCTTCATAAAACCACTTGACACCAAAGTGAAAGTAAAGGTGAAATAAACAGAAAGGGCTGAATGGGGCAACAGACCCTTTCTGTACATTAATACACCAAGAAATAATACAGAAACACATTAATTGAACTCACATTGGCAGAAGTTGTCTCCCAGGACCTGCCTCGCCTGCAAGAATGAATAATTGAGGGAGAATTATTCTCATTAACTGAGTAATTTGTCAAACTTTAGGAGGATTTCAAGATAACAGATTTTTTTTTTTATATCAACTTCCTCCCAACCCCAGAACCAATCAAATAATGATGATGAGAGGAACAGTGCTGTTTCAAAATTAAGTTTCCAACATTTTTCTTGAGAGAGTCTTACTGTACACGAGGAATGATGATATATAGCTGAGTTTTATTCACTCTCAGATATTTATTTAAAATTCTAGAGGATCTAATAAATCACATATATGAAAATTCCACGGATGTCAGGCTGAAGTACATAGAAAAGGACACATAAGGTAGATATAAGGGTTCAAGAGACTGATATGAATTGTTTTGTAACTTATAAAGTATTAATTGTCAAAGTGCTGGAACATCTTTAGTGTTTAATAAAGTTACATTTCAAACATACTGAATCATTTAAATGTTAGAGATATTAAAGGATAAACTTGAGGTAAATCTGTTTTTTCAGACTGGATGTGAATGATTAAGGGCTGCAGAGAAATTTTACAGTTTGAAGTGTTTGTGTAAGTGGCCACCAGGTGGCAGCAAAGACCAGAAAACTACTGAACTAATTCAGCAGACTACACTATCACTTAAAAAAAAAAATCGAAAAAACATGGATGGATTTAGATGAAATTTAGGGGAGAGAGATGGTGATGTGTTTGGCAGTGTGTGGAGCCGGTTGATGTTAGCAGGTTAGCATAACTGCTATAACAATGACAGCAACAGTGAATCTCAGTATGAAATTGAGTTTGCTATAAAATAAAAAGTTAGGGCTCTTCAACAAACAAGCAGAGTCCCTGAGTTTTCTGTGCACACGACTGAACATAATGACGGGGATTTAAACCCCACAGTTGGTAATAACTTTGGTCCTGGAGCAATAAAAAGAGCTCCCCTGTGTTTCCTGACCACGGTCTGGAGGCTGAAGCAGTAAAGTTTCAATGAAGTGAAACTGGTGGCTCATTGTTTAATAAAAAGTTTTGTTTTATTGTTGTTGGCCTTTGTGGAGGTCTGCGCTCTCTGAGTATCTTCTTGTATGGAAATAAAATTGTCCCTAATGAAAAGTCATAACATGACAAATTTCTTCCTCCCTCCCTTCCTCCTTCCCTCCTTACCTTCTGTGGGAGTGAGGCAGGATGATTTTCTACTATCAGTCTCTTGAGGTAGTGCACCCACAGTCTCTTCTCCTCCTGATTCTTTGTCTGTCGTCAAGTTGGAGCCATATTAGGAAGAATGACATAAATTACAGACATGAAGTACGGACATACAAAAGACAGTGTAACCAAAGTAGTTCAACTTCCATGTGATGGTTTCTGACATTTCCTTATCTTCCAGCATTAATAGAGCATATAAAACACTTTAAATAACAGCTAAATGCCTGAAATTTCACATCAATAACATCATTCTGCAATGAAATCCAGTTTAAGACAATGTATTCCCATGCCTGATGACTGATATCTTGTCTTTGGCTTGCATACAAATGTCTCAGATCTGGAATTTGATCACTTTGTACTGGATCATTTGATTAGTTACCAGTATCGTAGACAAACTTTACCACCACTGACAGGATGATGTCACACTGCCTGTTAACTGTTAAAACGGCCAAAAACAAATGAAATGACTACACGGGTGCACATATTTTTTTTCAGTCATGCTAAAATAAACAACAAAGATGAAGAAAGATAGTCTCTCTCTCTCTCTGTCAGCTGCTTTGTATGCAAATGAGCGCCTATGGGAGAGCTGACCATGCTTTTTCCCATTAAGGACATACCTGCATACCACTAATGCAGACAGGGCTAAAATTACTGGCTACCCCACTGCCCCCTTAAGTCAGTAGTCCCTAAAAATCTTGTATGACTTTAAGGAGCAGCTGTTGAGGCTCTAGCCGCAGCACTTCAGAACACAACATATACACTTAACTTGTTTTTAATGAGACTGAAACTATTTTCCTATTCACATACTTCTTAGTTGACTTTTCCAGTCCATCTTAAAAGTGGCATAACACCTGTTGAGGTTCCCATTCTCTGTAGTACTTAGAACGAAAGGTGATTTCTCCTCCCACTAAGTCTCAATAATATGACAGTCACTTATAATACAAATTGTCAATGTCTATTAGAATGATACATTTCAAGAAAATTTCTTATCGCATTTATTTCTAACGATGCTCTAAAAGCATAGGAAATCAATTCAATTTCAGTTTTTCTACACTATATGAGGTGTATAATGTTTTTAGTGTGCACCCCAAGATTTTCACTAGACTTACTTAAATGTTGAGCGAGTGTGTGTAGACTGCCGGTCTACACACACCCTGACTGTTCTAAGTAGCATTTGGTAGAACATGTGTATGATCTGAAAATTAAGGTGGTAATGAACTCGGAACGATAACCCAGACTCAATGAAGAGAAAATAAAGACTGACTTGATGACTTGGACATAAACTTGGACTTGGAGCTTGAGTGTATCATCTCACCTGGACGACGTGCTGCTGTTTGGGAATGGTCTGGTCGGATACTTTGAAACACAGAGGGTCCTTCAGAGTCTCCACTAACAGCAGATTACAGCACTGCAGCAGACAAACCGAGAAACACACACTTTAATTATTACTGTCAGACCTCTTCAAACACAGGGTCAGGCTGGGACGTTACATAACCAGTTTGAGTTTTCTGAAAGTCGCATTTAAAGGACCACACTGGTGATTTTGCACATTTGAGTCCAAGTAAATACTATCTGTATATATGTTACATCACTGACAACCATTTTGCAAAACATAAAACCATATTTTAGTTTTCTTGTCATTTTCCCAAATGCCCTAATCTTTGAAAATCAAATGTTCAGGTGATACAAAATACAAAAATTCAATGTTTCGCCTTCTAACACTCATGCATGAATGTAGAAAGCATGGTCATTTTAATTTTTCAATAAAAGCCGTCTTCTCCTGGGACTATTTTCCCTGGCAGAGACATACATTTTCTTCTACGTAGCTCCATGTTAGATCAGTTAAATTCAGTATTTTTGACAAAAATGTAATAGATGTTTTGTTTGCTGTATTGGTTTGCTGTATTGGTTTTCTTTATATTATTTATCTCAAACACGTTTCAAGTCTCTACAAGTTGATTTTTATAGCGTGCTGTAATGAGTTGAAACCAATGACAGTCTGGAAGTTTGCTCCAGTAGCATGTTTTGGAAAATGTTGACAGAAATGTAATGTGTATGCAGGTTTTACAAACAAACATGCAAAATCACTAGTATGCTCCTTTAATATTTTGGCGCTAAAGCTGTTTGTATTTCCTGTTTTCCAGTATCTTCAAATGTAACTATTTTCATGCCAATATTCTTCATAACGGTTGTCTGATCTGGAATGAAAAGCCTGAGTTCTTTGATGTTTAGTGGGATGAATGGATGTGAATGGATCATAAATACGTGTTTCCACTTACAAAAATGTGCGTGCTGTAAGCAAAGTGTTCCAGCCGCTTCTTAGTGATCAGCAGCATCTTATCGAACAGAAAGAACGCTCGCTCCTTCTTCACCCTTTGGACCTTGAAGGAACCTTCCAGAACGAGCTCTCCAAAGCCGCTCAGGTCCGGACCGCTCCAGTTCACCAGCAGGGATTCTATTTCCTGAAGAGGAGAGGTCAAAGGTTAGGGGTTGCAGCTGAGAAATAAAGACCCTTCTTGAACCTGCTGTCCAAACTCATGAAAGTCCAGATCAGTTCAGCGATGCAGATGGAACATAAAAACCTTGAACATTACCTGCTGAACATGGAACAGGAATAAAACATTTCTTCAGTGCATTTTGATTCTTAAAACTTGATCCTGCTTATAAAAACAGGAGGAGATCTTTAATCCAGAAAAAAAAAATGCACAAACAGACAAACGGAAGGAAAGAAATAAAAACAACCTGAATGGACCTCCATCTGGGCTACTCTTAACATTTCACCTCCAGGCCCAGCTGCTGAGAGGTCAGAGGTCAACACCTGTGCACTTCCTGCTCTATGAACTTTCACAGGTTAAAGGTCAAACTTATGAAATGAGGGTTAGCTGCAGCTGATGGCAGCCGTCCTAAACACCCTCTCTCTATCAGCACATGTGTGTGTTCAATAAGCCCACAGAGAATTTACTGTTAATGAAAGAGTCAGCTCTGCCGCTAAATGACAGTCATCCCAGCTGTAGAAACGACCTTTGACCTCACACAACATTTACTGTTTAATTAATAGAGACACTACTGTCCATACTGTCCATACTGTCTCTGTCCAGTTCATTTATCTTTTTCCTGTTGCGTGTTTGCACTGGCCTCATGTTACATGAACAACAAATTCTGCATTTTATGCCAACAAAGCAAAGCTTGATCAGCTTGTTTTCATAAGATAATAACGTCTTTACACATTATCAAAATATCATCTCTGGGACTCCTTATGCTTGTTTAAGAAAACATAGATGATAAGTGTCATACAAAAGATCACAAAAATGTGAGTTTTTTGTTTTTTCTAAAGAGAAATGTTATGCTATAGATCTCTAGTTTAGTCACGTTTGACCTGAACTTTAGTGAAGTGAACCTGAACTGAACAGACAAAGAAAATATACAATGGGGTCCAAAAGTCTGAGACCTCATCAAAAATCTGTGATGTTTTCCATGAAAATCTGGAAATAATCAAGAAGTCTGACATCACAAGAAACTCTTTGGAACATTGTCAAATCATGCTGGGATAACTTGGATCATCAGGTTTTGCACAAACTTGTGGNTTGGAACATTGTCAAATCATGCTGGGATAACTTGGATCATCAGGTTTTGCACAAACTTGTGGAGTCCATGCCATGCTGTCATTAAAGCAAAAGGGGGGGCATACCAAATACTAAGATATTCTGACATTCATATACATTTTTCCAAGATTCAACTTTTCACTCAAATTTTTAAGATGATATCATCATTTGTAATGAAAAATTTTGAATCAAATTCGAAAAGAATGCAAAACAGAAGCATTTTCACTGTGGTCTCAGACTTTTCGGCCCCACTGTATATTCAACAAAAAGAAAATTAAAGGACAAAGTGGCAAAAATGTCTGAAAAAACTGAAACACAACAGAAATGACAGGAGACAGGCTGAAGATCAGAAGAAACTCATTCACACACACACACACACACGGTCAGGCCTGTTAAAGTAGCTGAGCATGTCCACATGTGAAGGAACAGCTTAATGACATGTAATGATGTGAACATGTGTCGGGGGAAGTGGCGGCATGTAGTGGAATTGTAGTGTCTACCACCCAAAGGTCACCAGCTGACCTCTGGGTGTCAGACTGTTTACAGGCTGCTCAGAGTCTGAGCTGGTTACAAAAACCCACAGGAACATTTGCCACGTTCTAATGCAGAAAAACATGTCGCTCACATGTTATAACACAATGACCTGCATTTACTTAGATGTGTTAAATATGAATCATCCAGTGAAAACTCAGAATTTTCAAAATGTTAATTTTTCAGGAACAAAACAAAATCAATCATATGTATTATTATGCATTTTAGCGTTCATTCAACAAAATAGTAAAGGTTTAAAAAGCCCACAGGCTTCTTTACTATTACTGATGGAGTTCATACAAAGGAAGTTTCCTACAATTGAAGTTAAAACTTTAAAATTACGGACAAGAATTGATTTATGATTTTCATACAAGGATTGGATTATCTTAAAGGCTGTAGTACCTGGACCGACCCAGCCCATCTGACTTCATCAGAGATCTCATCAGGCATCCACCGTGTTTATACCTTTTCAAAATGCCCATAATGGAAGGTGGGGCAAAAAGCCGCCATCATAGAGAGGGAAGGGGTGATGTACGAGTGTGTGTGTGTGAGAATGTTTTTGTCTTTGTAACCTCAACATGATTAATCATATAAAAGGGGAAAACAACATAAAATCTCACTTTAGGAGAGGGAAGGGATTACTGACAAGAATTGCATGTGTCTTCTGTGGGTTTTCTGATCTCTACTCGATTATAACTTCACTTTCACTTCTCTCTCTGTGGAGCGCAGACACAGTGATGGAAAGAAAAAAGAAAGCTTAAGAGAGAAGTTAAATCTCTCATCTCTGCACTTACACACCTCAAACATCTGGCCAATCGCTGTATGAAATGAGCGCGCCTGGTGTAGCAGTGAAGTCGAAAAGTTATAAATTTTGTCCGACTCAGACCCGGTGAACGGGAGTTTCAAGCACCTTCTGTGACTCTCCAACAGGCACGCCAGAAAGCATACCGCCTTAAAGGTGGACTTTGGAGGTTTTGCTGCTATAGAGCAATGTTTGATGAGTTTACCAGCATGTGCACAAAGACGCACATGGACACCACATGCAGCCGGTCAGGAGGCTGAAAGGAGAACAGGTAGGTGGGGAGGTAGAAAATGTTTTACTTTTCAGTGAAAAACCAAGACAAAGCAACACGCTCACAGCTGTAAGTTTACCTGCAGCCGCACGGCGTGCTCCTGTTTCCTCTTCATGTCATTGATGTACCAGGCCACTGCCGTCATGGTGATGATGGCATCCTCAATGACCTCGTATCCAGGGTCGCTCTTGTCAAAGTGTTTGGAAAGTTCCTGATGATGGAGGACATGTTCATCACATTTACTGTAATTATTTTCACATAAATAAAGCTGCGTGTCGCTGTGTTTAAGTTATTAAACACTTCCTGTCACACAGGAAATGACTTTTGTGTTTATGTTGTTGATCACTTTGGAATAAACAGAAGAAAAACTGAGCGATTAGAAAGAGCAGTGAGGGCCACCGTGGCTGGGGAGGAGGAAAGAGCGCCACCTACAGAACACTGTAGTCTTGCCCACACTGCTGGACTGAGAAAAGGAAGAATGATGAATGGTTAGCAGTTAAAGGTCAAATAAGGGTCATTTCAGAGAGTGGTGAGAACGGCGGAGAAAATTATTGGGATTTCTCTTCCCTCCATCCTGGACATCGGACGCAAACGCTGTCTGACAAGAGCCAATAACATCATCAGAGACTCCACACATCCACACCATGGACTGTTCTCACTGCTCAACTCTGGCAGGAGGTTTCGCAGTGTGAGGAGCAGAACAGCCAGATTTTGCAACAGTTTTATCCCCCAGGCCATAAGACTACTGAACTCTCAATAAAAGAAAGCCAAACACCCACATAAAACCGCTGCTAGAACTATTTTTATGACATTTTTATTATTTTTATTGATTTTAAAATTTTATATATATTATTGTAGATTTTGTTAGTGTATGCACACAAGCACTTTTTAACTGCTTTTTTGAGAGCCAATGCAACGAAATTTCGTTCTAGTGCACTGTTTTTTATGTGTCCTTGAATGACAATAAAGTTATCTATCTATTTTAAAGAAAAAAATCGATTTAAAAAAAAAGAGATAAGTTGCATCTATTTCTGATGTCCTACCATAGAAAGATTTTAATGAATATCTCTGATTGCCATGACAGTTGATGATACAAACTATTAAAGCAGGATTATCTGAGGATTATGGAATGATCACAGAGAGAAACATGTTTAATCAGTGAGAAAGTGATTATTTAAACTGAGTACAGTGTAAAGAGCAACACAGTATAAATACACACAAATCATGAGAGAATACACTCATTGTGTGGTGTGTGTGTGTGTGTGTGTGTGTGTTCACATATTGTTCCTGTCTTCTTGATTGTAAATGTGTGTGTTTCATTGCATTCTGGACAGAATTATCAGATAAAGTCTTAACATGTGTGTTTGTGTTTGTGTGTGTGTGTGTGTGTGTGTGTTTCCCACATGTTGAAAACTAATTTTGTAGGTCATTGCCTCAGAAAGGTGCACTCATGTACTATTGTATAAATTGGAAAAATTATTCCTCTTCTCAGATGATCAGACTCTAATGAATGATCTTCTGGAGTTTAAGGTTATTTTTATTTTTCATTGAGTTTGTCTTTTATTTGCCACCTAAAAAGTGAGTCAAAGTGAATCAGTCATGCACATTATAACTTTGATTATACTCCAGTTAAGGCAATAAATTGATTTTTTTTTAAATCATCTTAATAATAATAATCATCACCATAATAAGATTGAAATCAGTATAAATCGGATCAATCGTAAGCTGAGAAACAGACCTAGATTATGTGATTGTAAATCAATTTATTCAAGAATGTAAACAGCCTTTTTTTCATATGTGGCAGACAAGTTAGCGCTTATAATCCTAATAAACCAACCGGACCATCACAGAACTTTATTTTAAACTCTGATTCGGATCCTAAGGTGATAAATGCCAATCAGGTAACAAACTCAGGTTTAGAGACAAAGATCACAGTCCAGCTGCAGCATGACCTTTAAAGTCTGAAAGATTCTACTCTCTCTCTCTCTCTCTCTCTCTCTCTCACTCACTCACTCACTCACTCACTCACTCACTCACTCACTCACTCACTCACCTGATGTACTGCATGTACAGTAGTATTCAGTAGTAAGTGAGTTGTTACCTGTAGTAGCAGGTGGTATTTGAGGATTCGTTGCACCGGTTTGAGCAGGTACGTCTCCAGTGGCAGCGAATGATTCAGCATCATCTGTCTCTCCTGAAAGAAGCGAACCAGGCACTCGTTTTTCATACACTCCCTCAGTACTGCTACTGAACTGTGGAGGGGGANGAGAGAGAGAGAGAGAGAGAGAGAGAGAGAGAGAGAGAGAATGGGGGGGTATTTAGTTATTTCATGACATGTCAGATTAGATTTTCTGAGCAGATTATCAGATTAGATATAATGTAGTTTAAGAAAGTCTTTGTCAAACAATCATGTTTGCAGATGACTGCAGTTTTCAAATATCTACCCAGCCTGTATGAAGAAATACAATATCTAAAATCTGCATATCCATTTGCACAGAATATCATCTGCTGTGTTGGTAGCAATATGAGCATTCTTAAAATGAAGTATATAAAATTATGGATAAAAGTCACTTAAGCACTTATTTTAATGGAAATCTTGGTTCTGTCCTAGCTCCTTTAAACGTGTTTGTTGTTACCTCTCTTTTGCTCTTTTTTTGCTCTTTTCTTTCTCTTTCCTCCAAATATCATAATAAAGTGACCAAGAAACTGAAGTACACTATATTTAATACTACAATGCCTAAAAAACAAATATATAGTTTAAAAAAAAGACAATAAAAAAACTGGAAACTACAAATGTTCACATTGTTGGGTTAAAATGAACACTAGTATTTATTTTAAACTAGTGGACACAAGTGAAGGAGAGGAAGTGAGAGAGGGAAAATGAAAGAAGAGAGGCAGGAGATGGAGAAAATGATGGGAGAAGTGAGGGAAAGAGAGAAGGCTATCCAGGTTAAATTACAAGATTCCACAGAGGGAGAGTGTTTCTTCTGATGATAAATATTCATCACAACACAAAGAAAGGAGGAATAAAATTTAATAAGAAGGAGAGCGGGGGNCAGGAGGCCCAGAACATTATGGAACAGCAGGAGGCAAAGGGAAACTCCTCAACTCTGAAGTCGTCTGATAAACATTCATCACAACATGAAGGAAGGAGAGGAACTGAAAAGGAGTGAAAGAATGAAAGAAGGAGAGTGGATGTGTAAAAATAATGAAGGAGAAGAAAGCAAAGGCAGATGGAGGAGAACGAGGGGAGGACAAGCAATCCACAGCTGTTTGGACATTTGACAAACATTCACGAGTTTAAGAAAAGAACAAGAAAGCAAACTGAAGACTGAAGAGTGAGAAGGAGAGAGAGAGAGAGAGAGAGAGAGAGAGAGAGAACAGACAGAGAAGGTGAGAAGGACCACAAAATGATGGAGAGGACATGAAAAAAGATTTTAAAAAAGGGATGCAGACAGAGAGAGAGAGGGAGGGAGAGAGAGAGAGAGAGAGAGAGCTGTCCATGTAACAGAGTAGGAAAAAGGGATGCGAAAGAGGGATGAGATTATGAAGGGTGGTCCAGGGGATGATGGAGAGAACAAGAGGAGGACAAGAGTCCACAGCTGTTTGGACATTTGACAACCATTCATTACAACATGAGTAAGAAGGAGAGAGAATGAAAAGACTGAAGAGAGAGAGAAAGGAAATGATGAAGGAGATGAAAGAGAGCGAAAGGTTAAGATCAGCTGTACTTTAACGAATACTCACCTGAATCTGAATAAATGTAGTGAGCAATTTAAGGTGATGAAAGAGAAACAGAGAAGGACAGCTGGATGTTCAATCAACAGAGGAGAAAGTAGATAGAAGGACGGCGATGATGAATGGACATCTAGAATGCTATGGAGATGAGGACAAGAGGAGGAAAGACACAAGTCCTTGTGACTGCTTAGCTAAACATTCATTCCATTTTTTAAGGAAGAAAGAGACGAACTGAACAGGATGGAAAGATAAAGACAAAAAGTGTTGTTTGGTGAATGGGGACAAAGAGAATAGAAAGATGGACAGAGAGATGAAGGGAGGACATGACGATGGAGGAGAGGGCAGAAAAAAGACATTAGTGTCCAAAAGTTTGAGAAGATGAAAGAGAAAAAGAGGGAGAGCAAGAGGAAGAAACTGGAAAGAAAAACTGAACAGGACAGAGAGAGAGAGGTAAAAANGAAAAAAAAAAAAAACAGAGAAAAAGGAGGACAGAGATGATGAAGGATGGAGAGAAAGATGGGTACCCAAATGACAAACTAGAAAGAAGAAAATGTCCAAAGAATGATGAAGGACAAGAAGAGGAAATGGACGACTCAAAAGAGCCTTGTCCTTTTCATGAACATTCATCAGAACTACAGCAAAAGAACTGAAGACAAAGAAAGACAAAATAGAAAAGGTTGTCTAAATGAGAAAGGAGAAAAAAGAGAGACGACAAGGGAGGTTCAGAAGAAGGAACAGGACGACGAAGCGCTTAAACGAAAAGAGAAAAAAATGAAGAAGACAAAGAAATGGAGGAGAAAACAAGAGGAAACAAGAAAAATGACTCATCTCAGGAAGATGAACTAGAAAGGAAAAGAGGCTGATGTAGCATTTTGACAAATATCCATCACTTCTCAAAGGAAGAAGTGAGAGAAAAGAGAAAGAGGGTGTCCAGATGATGAAGACGGAGGAGAAAAGAGAGGAAAAGCTGGACAGAGGAGTTGGTGAAAAGAGATGATGGAGGAGCAGGGAGACTTTTCAGCTGTGGAGTTCTCTCGACAAACATTCATCACTGCATGAAGCCAAAGAATCTTGGACAGCAGTCATGCAGCAGTCCTCCTGGAGGAAATGCGATAGTGGAAGGAAGAAGAAAGAGAGGAGAAAAAGAGGAGGATACACATAGGGAGGTACACGTCTCGACACGAGAGGACTGCGGACACACATCAATCATGATGTGAAAGAAAGGAGGGAAGAGAAAGCAGCAAAAAAAAGTGCAGGTCTGAATGAGGGGAATGAAGGAGGTGGGGTCTAGGCAGCGATGGAGGAGAGAGGAGAGAGGAGAGAGGAAGCTCCTCATCTGTCCGTCCTCCAGATACACGTTAATCACAGGAACACACAGAGGAATTCAGCTGCTGTAATCTCTTCTACAGACGCTCAGACATGAGTTCAGCAGCCGATCTGAGGCATCGGACAGAACGCACTTGAAGACACATTTTACCTCTATTTTTACATGTTATTAAAAACATGTTTCAAAATCTCCATTTATTCAGGCAGTTAAAGACACACTCCACCCAAAATCTTTTGATAAACGCCCCTTACAGGGTTGAAAATGTCTATAATGTTTGTAGTTTCCTCACAGCAGCTTTGGTTACCTTTATGCTCAAATATTATGCAAGTTTCCATGTTCTTATTTAAACTGATTCACTTCTACTCTCCCTTACTGCAGTACTGCTGTGCAAACTGAGTGAAAACGGGCCTTTTTTTTTCTTTTTTTTGTTTTGGTAATGTCTCATTTTTGGTAAAATGGATGCTGTCCAAACCCCAATTTGCTCTCTAGTCTTGCACTTGGTGGTTGGGCCTCACCAAGTGTGTAAGCGGTAAATTCATGTGTTACATGTTGACGTCACCATGTTATAAAAGTAAAGGACCAGTCAAAGCTTTCAGGGCACTTCAGGACCTTTGGGTTTGTCTTATTAAATGCATTTATATATACATCAACTTCAAGTTTTGACACTATGATTAAATTCAACACAAACTCCTGCTATATTAACTATAAAATGAGGGAAACCAACTTAAAGCACAACATGTCCTCACATCAGATTTGGTTTTTTGGACATGCAGAGTACTATTCTGTATGTAAAAACAAGATAAAAGCTTTTGTAGTTTGCAAAGGGCGCTGTGCAAAGTTTAGGAAACTGACCTCCATGACATCACAATGGTTACTTCCTGTTGATGCTGAAAAAACATGTTTGAAAACTAAAGTCTGCACTAGAAGTTCAAGCAGTGACTTCTGTATAGTTTATCACACGTAATTTAAAAAAACATTTTAGTCCCTGATTCAGACCAGAGCAAATGATCTACAGAGCTGAAAACATCCTCAGTCTTCCAGCAGCGTTCCAGAAAGCAAAAACCTGAGGCTGCAAACTGTGACTTCAGCCTCAGCTGAAGCCTATGCAAACACTGACTTTTACATGAAGTTAACAAATTAAAAGCACATGTCACATATGGAAGGTGAACAGCATAAAACGGTGCTGGGAAAGATTCAGGTCCACATCAAATCAAACTGAGAAAACAGACGAGGATTCCTGCACATGAAATTTTCCTTTGTGTCTTTTGCACGAGAAAGAGAGAGTAGAAGACACAGCAGTTTTTTTCTTCTCGCAAATTATATATACCTGCTGTCATACACATTATACATATAGATGATGTGATAACTGACATAAATAGAGAAATGATTGTTGGTCGATCCAGCGTGAAGCTAATTTTCTGCTGTGGACAATTAGAGCTGCAGAGCTTGCAAACTTCCCAAGAGATAGTTTTAGCTCCACCAATCAGGGGTAACACAAAACCAGATACTCAATTACTGTATTAATATGAAAAACAGACTTTGCCCTAATTCTCTCCCTCAACCTTTCCTGTTATTTTGAGAGGCCCTCAGTTTGGAAAGACCCTCAAGATGAGATTTTTTATTAACCACCAGAAGACGACACCAAAACAGAAACAATGCATCAATGTTGCATCGTATTTCTTCACTTTGCTTCATATCTCTTGCTTCTGATTGCATGTTTCTGTCGAATGTAATGATGTTCCAACTCAAAACTTTGCTCTGCCGAGTTCCTGTTTAGAGCTTTTGGTTTTAAACTATATTACAACCTAAAAATAAGGAAATAGATTAAAATTTAAAAGCTAAAAATGTGGAGGAACTATAGTTCTAGTACACCACAGTTTCTTTGTGTGAAAAGAAAAGAAAGTTCACAAGTTCCTGAAAAAAGTTCCTGTGATGTTAAATTTTGCAGAATAGTCAAATAAGAATGATGTTTTGGACAAATAGATTGTAATGTCTTATTTTTAGGTGATGAACATCCCTCATGTAGGGTCGGATAAGTCACTCAAAAAATTCAGTAATCTCTCCTGAGACGGCAGCCATCACTGGAACATCTCCCCGCTCTCCAGCTCATCGATTTACAACACAGCAAACAGCAAAAGCTTCCAAGTCTATCTCAGCAGCATAAATTAGCTTAGCATCTGTCTGTGCACAGCAAATCTCTGAATCCTGGATCATTCCACCGAGATCAGAGCCACGTCTGATGAACAGACTGTTTAATGACATGTTACACTCAGAAATATTTACAACAGGAAAATACCCTTAAATGCTTTAACTGTACTATGAGAAAGGATTGGCTAAGACCTTATGATCCTGGACCCACTTTGGAGTTTAGTGCTGTATTTCTCTTCAACTGTGGATAACAAACCAAACAAGCACTTTCATGCCATATTCCCGAAACAGCTACAGGAGAGCCTGAAAGCAGATTCAGCAGATCTGGCCCAGTGAATCAGGATGGAAAATACTAAGTGAGATACTGAGAATCTCAGATCCAGGATGTTCTTATCCAGGTATCCAGCTGAGTTTGGCTGATTCCCGCTGAGTGTTGGTGCGCTCGGCTGTGTTGTGACTCTGAGTGTAAACTGGTTTTAGCAATATATGGCTGCCAGATTTGGCTAACTTTTAGGTGTTTGCCTTGCATTCACACTTGGAATCAGCTCCAGTTCGCAGTGCTCAGGCCAAGCTTAACATCAATTTAGTAAAGCTGAATTCTTATCTTCATTACTTTAGATTTAGATTACACAGATCTATGATCACATGTACAATGGTCGCTGTTGCTGAGATAAATATGACTTTACAGTTTTCAGATGTAAGTTCTCAGACTCTGTCCTGAAATTGGATCCAGGCTTTAAATAAGAAGCAGCAGCAGCAGAATGAGTCAGCATTTGGAAACTGTCAGGGTTGAAAATAACCTTGTTACGGACACGAGAGGCAGCGATGCAGCACTGAGAGCTGCAGGAAGGCTGAAAGAAGGTTTCTGACTCAGTGGTCTGAAAGCGTTTGACCTACTTATTTTATTGGAGTTTAATGGAGCTTTAAGGAGGTGACAGGCAGATGGCAGCAAACTGAGCGGGGTGAAGGCAGGGTCGACTCATCTCACACACACACGCGCGCGCGCACACACACACACACACACATTTATCTTAAAATAAGAAAGTACTACCAGTAAAAGGTATTTAAATAACTAAAGTAAAAGTGCATATTTTGAAGGAGAGGAGAGTAAGTTAAGCTATTTGGTGAAAACCTCGTATCTCCAGTTTTGGGAATTTTCTTGCTTTCATACGTCACCTCCTCAAACTGTCTGACAGATGTTTAATTCAGCTGGAGCTCAGCCCAGCACTGTGTGTGTGTGTGTGTGTGTGTGTGTGTGTGTGTGTGTGTGTGTGAGTATACTTACTTGGGGTAGTTCATGCAGTAGAGAGTGTAGATGTCAAAGGCTTCACTCTAAATAAAAAGAAGAAGAGAAAACAGACATTAGAGGAGAGAAGAGGGGGAGAGGGAGAGAGAGAGAGAGAGAGAGAGAGAGAGAGAGAGAGAGAGAGAAAAGTCTCTTCTCTCACCACTCAGTCACTCATCCTTTGTTTCACATGACAATGTCGGACTTACAAACAGTCAAACATATCTACGTACACTGCTGTTATGAATCAGCTTTACAATATTATATTTTAATTATTGTTATTATGTTTTCTTTAACATTTTTTGTCAAATTTGTCTTTTTTTTTTTAATTCTTATGTCTTTTATTCTTCTTATCCATGTCTTTGTTTTGTCCATTATCTCGTTATGTGTTGACTTGTCCTCTATTGTTCTACGTTGTTCTCTCTTATTCTATCTTGTCTTGTCCTGCATTAAAACACTAAAATTAACTTTGACAATAAATAATAATGTTGTCATATTTGCTGCGATGGATTATTTATCTCAAGTACATTTCAAATCTCTACAAGTTGTTTTTTTATAGCGTACTGGAATGAACTGACATCAGTGGTAGTCTGGAAGGTAGGAAAAACAATTCTAATATTTACCACTCCAGCAGTATGTTTTGGAAAATGGTTGTCAGTAAGGTAATATGGATGTAGATAGTATTATGGGACTCAACATGCAAAATCACCAGTATGGTCCTTTGATCCACATTGATGCAAAGTATGCACATATGTGAACAACACAGTTCATATAAAAACTGACAAGGCATAAATGAAGCCTAAGAAACATTTTAATGAAAACAAAGGATAAGCATTGAAACTTTCTCAAGTGTGTGACAGGTACAGTATGTGCCTTCCTCCTCTTCCTGCCCTCCTCCTCCTCCTCATCTTCCAAAAGCCTCAGAGATCTAACACTAACTGTGTCAGACTCTTCTCCCTCCTTTTCCCACATCTGAAAACTCAAACCTCTTCCAACAGGTTCATACAATAGAGTGATGACACGTGAATCACGCACTCCCTTATTCCTCCTTCCTCTTCACTCGCTCTGTTAACAAAGAACAAAGCTGACCTGTGCGCGGGTTGTATTTATTGGTCTCAAACATGCAAAATTACTGGTATGCTCCTTTAAAGATGCTTCAGAAAGTAACAGCTTGTCTAAATATCTCATATGTTTACCTCCATCTCAGAAATTAATCCCCATTTGTTTGTTGTTTCTAAAGTTTGTAATCAGGTGTCAGATATGGACCAATTAAAAACAAGATATAATAAATATAGCGCCAAAAAATTGGATATAGGCAAAAAAAAAAAAAANAAAAAAAAAAAAAAAAGGGTATCAAGTTGGATAGATATAGTCTAAATGTTGAATGTATAAGTAAAGCTCAGAACATGTTCATTTGTTCAGTAACTGGATGTGAGCTAAAGATGAGCCACCACACTCCTCCATGATGATCCTGATTGGAGGTTTCCGTTTCAACGTGAGCTCCTAATGACGTGAACAAGTCACGAGTCCACGTTTAACTCAGTTACAACTCATAGTAGCTCTATTTTTGCATGGTGAGTCTGAAAAATTAAGGTTTATGGGAGAGAACAGGGACAAAGCTTATCACTATCTCTTCCACCTCNTTAGGAGACACACACACACACACACACACACACACACACATGGCCTACAGAGTTTGTTCAGGTCTTAAAATAACTGGGAGCAACTCTAACACTTTAATCTAATGATCTCTGTCTGAAACATGTTCTGTTCTTCATGTGAATTCAGCGACGCTCTGACAGTTATGACTATACAATTATGACTGTATGTATGTACTTATGTATGTGATTATGACTACAAAATGATATTTTTATACTTAAGAAGCACAGTCGAGGAACCTACCAGAAAAAGCATTTCAGTCTTGTTATACCCATGTGGCTGCATGTGACAAATAAAACTTTGAAACTTGAAACAAACCTCCACCAAGGCCCAACAGTCCTCTGATTCTGCTTTTATTGCCAAAATAAATCCAGAATTTTGCTACCAATACCTTTCAATCAGATTGATTTCATGTAAAATCATTGTACAGTGGTATTGTGGACATTATCATCTTCTGGATCTATGTCCGTAACATTGTAAAATATGTCCAAACTATTTTATTCTGCTGAATCAGCCACATAGTAGCTACACATTAATGGTAGCTGCATGTTTCTAGACTTATTTGTTAATTTACAGTGATGCCATAAATGTGACCCCATGACACTTTAATCCACCAAATCTGAAGTAATTTCGGGATCGGGTCTAAATTCCATCTATTGATAGTCCATCATAGGATTCACATGCATGAACAAATTGGTGAGCTACTGTAATTTTTGAGAAAAAAATGTCCATAAATGCCTGATCCTGATCTGGATCAGTTCCTAATCTAATCAGCTCTTTCTTGAGCCAAATCTCACCAATCTGAGAAATCTAAATCCAAATCTAAAATCTGTAAATTCAAGTAACTTCAGATACAAGGATATTATTTTAAGGCTATATCGCCCACTCTGCCCTCATTTGTTTTAGTCAGTTTTAGTTTTAGAGGACTAAAAGAGGCTTTTTATGTCAAAGTGAAGAAACTTTAACAGGGTAGGAGGGTTTACACATTGCTCTGACATCAGCCCTCTGGCATTTCCCAAATTACTCACCATCCCCCCCATTTTGGATGTGTAGGTAGCGTGGACTTGGTTGAGTACAGAGAGATCCTGTCCTCCACTGTGTCCACATTCCACAGGGGACAGGCCTGTTACCTTTGAACTACCTCAGAACTGAGCTTTCAGATGAAACTGTAATCACTGGTCCAATGAATTACACTTAACCTCCCACACAGTAGAACACAGTAATGCACTAGAGTAGAACATTATTAGTAGAACAGGTGATCATAGAGTAGAGTATGATACAGTACGCCACTCTGTGCTCTGTTTGATTTAGAACAAAGCATTAATAGAAACCTTCAGTAGAATCCTGACCCACTTTCTACTGACATGACATCATCACTGTTGGACTGAAGCCTGGATGATTGCAGAGACGTTACCATGACAACTGCGGTGCAAGCCCAATCAAGGAGTGTGACATCATGAGAGAAAAGGTCTCACATACACACACATACACACACAAACACACGCACACAAACGTACATATAAACACCAAGATTTTTAACATGACTTAAAGTTTAGAGCTGCGCTAGTGCCCCCTACAGGCTACAATGTTTATTACACAATATGAAAGTGTTGGACTAGCATTGGCCTAGGCCTGAGACCCTTACCAGTAGTGGGGCTAAAAGTGTAAATCGTGTCCTGAGGAGAGGTCATGGGGTCATTCAATTCAAAATGGTTCATCCTCTGAGGAACATGTTCTGTGTAAATTAAATGCAAATACTCTGATATATTTTGTGGAAAAGGCAACTTTGCCATGATGGTAGCCAAGAGGTCAAATGTCATCAAAATGACTTGGAATCATCGTTTGTGGGCCATGAATATGCAAACTTAGACACATTTCTTGTTTTGGACCAAAGTGTACGACTGACACTCTTATCTCTGTGCTAACATATGAAAACAATACCACCACTGTATAGAATGACTCGAAACACACACACACATGCACACATGCACACACACACACACACACACACACACACACACACACACGAAAAAATATATATTTACATGCCATTCCATTTACAAGCTAGTACTGATGCTGTGGATCACACCAACACCCAATGAATGCACTTAAACTGAGGTGTGTGTGTGTGTGTGTGTGTGCATGTGTGTTTCACTAAATGAAGTGAATGAAGGGTGTAGTTCCACCGGTGGTTTACTGGGTGTTTGGGGGTCACTGTGTCATGTTTCCTGTCAACTAACACCTCACACACACACACACACACACACACACACACACACACACACACACAGAGCTCTACTCACCCTCTCTACAAAGCACTCAGCGATGGCTGCCGCGTGAGGACTCCTCTCTAAATCCTCCAGGAGCTCACTGCAGAGAGAGACAGACAGGTCAGAGACAGACAGACAGGTGGTTGCTAGGTGATAGTAGTTGGTAATTGGTGTTCAGGGTAGTTTGATTTCCACTAGCAAATGGCTGTAGGCTGGATTAGGTGATTCCTATGGTGATTGCTATGGAGACTCTTACTCATACTCACTCATACTTACTCTAGTTACTATGATGTACTTTAGGGACATTGTTAGTATGTTGCTGGGTGGTTACTAGGATGTTTAGGGTAGCTGCTAGCGTGAAGCTAGCTCTGGATGGTTGCTAATGCTGCATTTGACAGACCTCAGAACTCAGATTTTTCCGACTTCTTACTTGAAAAAATGCATTGGAACGGCACTTGAAGTCGGAGCTCTGGTTGGGAAACTCAGACCAAAATTATCTACCCCAACTTACCGAGTATGACGTCACTCAACATGGCAATGCCCATGGAAGCGAGCTTTATGAATGGAAATGATCAGCTAAAAGGTGAACAAAGTATTTTTTCTTGCGTGAAATTGAAAGAAAAAGGTCAGAATATCGTCAAGTTAGCTATCTATTTGGTATGATAACTGTTTGCCATTGATACCTAAGTGTAAATAATTTCATAATATTACTTCTCTGCACAAAGTTTAATACCCACTGTGATTAATATCATTGTAAAACAACACAACCAAACAGTCCTGTAGTCTAACTTTACTTTAGTTATCATTTATTACGAAGTTTACTTAATTTTGTAGTATTTATTGGTGTTCAGCTATGCTTTTTTGATTACATTTGGCTGGAACAGTTTGAGTTTGGAAGTTGGAACTTCCNGTTCAGCTATGCTTTTTTGATTACATTTGGCTGGAACAGTTTGAGTTTGGAAGTTGGAACTTCCAACAGGGAAAAGTTCGACTTCAGAGGTCTGTCAAACGCAGCATAAGACTTGTTGGATGTTGCTGGGTGTTTGTAACTTCGGTGTTTAGTAACTTGCCGGGGGGTGATAGTTGGGTGCAGTTAATTCCAGGTTCTTTCAGGGTGGTTACAAGATTGGTGTAGTTGCTAGGGAGTTGGTAGTTGGTTTTTGGGTGGTGTTCCTAGCCCATTCATAAACGGTTTGCTATGGTGTATTAGATGTTGCCATGGAGTTCTTGTGATTGTTTAGGGAATGGTGGACTATGTATTTGCAGCAGTGCTGGAATTGCTTTATTAGTTCTGGCAGTAGTACTAGCAGCAGTACCGCATACTGCTGCTAGTACTACTGCCAGAACTAATAAAACAGTAGTAGCGGCAAAACCAGCACTACCACGTAGTACTGCTGGTTTGTCATGATTCTGGATCAGGTCTGACTTTACTTGCCATGCATGCTGAAATTTTATTCAGCCAATCAAAATAAAGTGAATTACAGGCTTGAGGCATGATGACAAACAAAGCTGTAGTAGAAGTAAAAATCATGCTCCAGTATATCTGTGGTTCATGCTGAACATTTTGCTGATGGAGGATATTTGTTGCGTTGAAAACTAAAATGCAGGATTGACCTTCATCATGTTGTAGTAAAACAGTCTGGTCGTTTGTTTATGTTGAAACGGTAAAACCTGCACACTGTTACAGAGCTGGAAGACTGATCGCTCTCCCTGCGTTCCCACAATCCATCCTCATCATCATTACACCATCCCACCAAGTCCTAACTACTGCCTCACACATACACACACACAGAGCAATTTCCACAAGTCGCTTGTTTATCTCTCAATCTTAATTCTTGTCTTCTGTTTCTCTCTTGTATCCATCCATCTGCCCGCCTATCACACCAAGACAAGCCATAATATACACACAACACACATACACAACACACACACACATCCACAATACACGCGCAATACAGATACACAAAGATACAGACTGAAATATTAATCAGAGAATGATTTACACACACGAACAAATCCAAATTACTTTTTAAATACAGACATGTGTATGAATAAACTGTGTGTGTGTGTGTGTGGCTGAGGATAGAACTATACATCATCAGTGTCCTCTATTAACCTTCATCAACTTTTGGCATCAATATAACACCAATTATAATAAAATCCTGAACATTATGGCCATTTGAAAGTTCTACCCACCCTCTGACCTTTGACCTCTCTGTGGATTGGATACAACAGATTGAAAATTTCAGGCGGATCGATGAAGAAGTACGCTGCTGTGAATAGTAACTGTAAGCTCTAGTTATTTAGTCATATTTGTATTTACTACAATAAGTCAGTTAAATTGTTTGTTACCTGGATAATAAAGATGAAGGCATTACAGAAAACCCTGGACATCAAATTAGCCTGTTTGGCCCTGAAACCAGGCTAACTGGTAACAAAATCTTTACCTGTTGTCGAGGTTGTAGCCATCACGGCACCATGAGTGCCTTGCTCTACACAGGTAATTGAACCAGCCACCCTGCCTAGAATCATTCAACACACCAGGATGTTTTTGCAGCAGTCTGGCCCTGCTGTTTTCTTTTTCCTGCCTGATCAGAAAATTTCCATGGTGGTTTAAGTGATGAGAGTCATGTGTGTGTGTGTGTGTGTGTGTGAAGGAAAGAATCAGCTTCAAACAAGTGCTAATTAACAAAGTAATTAAAGTGAGTGATGCGGTGGCACAAACTCTTCATCATTTTACTTAATTTTACGTTACAGGAGCAAAAATTTACTCATAAACAAATAAAATATAAAGCTGTATTTAATATTTCATTTGAAATTCTAGACAATGGTGTCAGTAATTATGACATATATAGTAAATATTCAGTCTGGCTGTTATGATCAGAAATGTTGAGTTTTATTTTTCCTCAATTGAAAGTTAAATTTCCAAACTCATTCATGTGCTGAGAGTTTTTCACCGGCGGGTCCCTGAAACCTGTCAACACCACAAGTGTCACCATGGCAACAAGGTCAGCAGGAAACATTCAGTAATATGTGGTTACACAGGAGACCAGCCATGTTTTCTAATGTATGTTCATTTTGTTTTTACACGTGTTTTATTGTAAGTACACAGTACTTGTACTTACAGAGTGATGTTGTAATTTCACATATTTATTCAGTATAATGAGGTATTTTAATGACCAGTGGGTCTTTGGAACCTGTCAGTAATTCACTGTAAAAATGTAAAAATAAGGTCTAAGAGAAAAAAAACAAAGAAAACTGAAAAGAAATTAAAAATCATCTGGACCTATTTTAAAACCTCTAGTGAGTTCCCTTTACTTTTGGGAGCTTACATGTATTTGCATATATGCATAAAACAAATATACATGTACATGTGCATGGACCTTATGCATCTGAGTGCCCTGAAGTCAGCAAATAAATTAACATTAATATAGTCATTATAATAAATAATTTTGAATCTTATATTTTACCATATTTCTGCCAAGACTGCATTTGTTTTTCTCATTTCTATAACAGTCTTCATTCTAGATAAATAATCTAAATAAAAATGTGTGGGAAGAAGTGTAAAATAAATCAAATAAATAAATAAAACTCAAGCAAATAAAATCACTGGCTTGTACAAAATTCCAGAAAATAAAAGAAAGCATAAAAAGGGGAAAAAATGCTTCAAAATTTTACAAAAATAAAAAAAAAAAAAAAAAATTCAAAAGAAAGAAATAAAATAGAAAAAATTATTCTAGAATAAGACCAAGAACGAGATTAGTGAGCCGGTGTTTGACCATCATGAAACAACTGACCAATCAGAACAGATCAGGCTTTTCAAGAGGGGGACTAAGGTCAGGTTTATGCTCAACTCGAATGTGATGCAGACTTGGACAAAATGGACAGTCCGCATGTCAAAAAGGAAGGAAAGAAGGAAGGAAAGAAGGAAAGAATCAAAAAGGGGGAAGGACAACAAGAAGCAAAAATGAGGAAGGAAGGAAGGAAGGAAGGCTTGTCCAGTTTGAGAAAATCCTCTAAAACTTCTTAAATGTCAAAAAGTCTTTGTGACCACTGATCATTATCATAAACACACACACACACACACACACACATCATATTTACACACAATCATTGTCCTTCCTCCTCCTCCTTCTCCTCCTCTCATCCCTTATTCTCTCTTTCCTCTGGCGTCAGGCCTCATTTTGCGGCCGGCGGACATCATTAGTGGGGAATTGTGGGAAAGGAAGAGGGAATTCTGGGTGATTTTAATGGCTTGACCACAGAGGGTAGGGAAGGAGGGAGAGAGAGAGAGAGANAGAGAGAGAGAGAGAGAGAGAGAGAGAGAGAGAGAGAGAGAGAGTTCAGATGTCAGAGGAAAACTAAGATTAAAGGAAAATTAAAAGACAGAAAGTCTTTGTGTCCACAAAACAGAATGACCTCCTCTAAGAATTTATCTTGTCTTAACTTTAATGATTTACACACAATTTACAAAACAACACTAAAATGTCCCAGATGTTACATAATTATGAACATTACAAATAAAGTGAGGAGAGAAGAGGAGAGGAGAGGAGAGAAGAGGAGAGGAGAGGAGAGAAGAGGAGAGGCATCCATTGCAGCATTTTGTGTACCTCTGTCTCAATAACTGAAGCCTTGTTTACCTATGCAGGATTTCAAGTGTAAATATATAAACACACATATCAGATATAAACACACTCACACAAAAACATAATGCAAAGAGGCAAAAAAAAAAAAAAAAAAAAAAAAAAAAAANAAAAAAAAAAAAAAAAAAATCTCATATCAGCAAAAAATGTAAATTAGGCATGAAGATCTGCAGGATAAATGTAGCCATAATGAATTAAAATGCTCCCAGAATGTGACACAAAAGTTGTGAACAACAATAGTCAGTAACTACCGTCATTTATTGTTTATGAGCAGAATTCTGTCTGAAATTGATTATTGAACTCTGACAGCAACAAACTTCACAGTCCTCCACACAGACTGATGTCATGAAGGAATGGATGGTTTAATAAAGCAAATGTTGTCTTCTGGTTTGGATTTTCCACCATGACTGATCGGTGCAGAGCTTGTTGGATCAATTCTCAGATGTCAGAGTGTCCTTAAATGCACCAACAGAGAGAATTTTCAAAACAATCTCTGCTCTCAACAGCATGAAAACATGGTGATAACATAACCTGATGGATTATCTGTCAGCTGGAAGCTTTATGTCTCTGCATGTTCAGTTTCACATACATGAACTAAAGCTAATGCCTGAAGAAAACTAATTTAATGTAAAGACTGAGCGTGGCTCTGTAGATCATTTGCTCTGGTCTGAATCAGGGACTAAATCGTTACAGTGTTGCATTTATGGTTGGTTTAGTTCAGTTTCACACAGGAAAAAAGCCAATCAAACCAAAATATATCAGCAAAAATCATGTGACAACACTCTCTCTGCTCATTGGTCAGAAATGTCTGGGGGCGGGAGAAAGAAAATCAAGAACAGGTATAGGTTTACTATGCTGGAAAACCTAAATAACATGGAAAGACAGAAGTGGGATACTTTCCTGGTCATCGTCATCATTTCGTCCAGATACCAAGAAAACTATGACAGCAGAAGCTGAATTTGACTTTAAGACATGTGGAAAACCACATGTTGCTTCATATGATGTGAAGATGTGCTGCCTTCAGATGCTGAACAGGAGAATGGAGCAACATACTGAGAACATACAACCACACACTAACCTGAATACATGTTCATCTGAATACGTGTTAGCTAAGATTTACGTGTTAGCACCTTTTCACAGCATGTTTGGTTTGCTAATCAAAGGTGGAGTTTACTTAACAAACTCACACACCTAGCATCTCTGCTTCTAATCAATCAATAGATGAATAGATTGATCTCTAGTACAGATCATGTTCAGCTCACAAATGAGCCGGTCCAGAGTTTTCATTTGGAACCAGACCAAGGCTACCTCCTCTAAGCAGGCTTGGTCTGAATGTTTTGGTCAAACCTGGGTGTGATCGCTGTGTTCAGATTTGCACAAATGAACTGTAACAAAAGCAGAAACAAACCAAGTCTGACTGAACTGGACCAAACCTTATCAGTGTGAAAACACCAAATATGTAGTCAAAAGGAAGCAAAATCATCAAAACCAGAGTCTTTTAACCACCAATCATACGTTATTTTTGTCTTGAATCTCTACGCTTTTGACTTAATTTAACGTCACTGTGTTTCTGTCTGTGAGGAAAAAAGAGATGAAGAGCAGAGAGGAAGAGTGCAGATTCTTCTCTCATTCTGGATAATAACAGTGTAATATGAAGACAATACAGGACTGTTTACTAACCACAAAACACACACACACACACACACAAAGAGAGAGAGAGAGAGAGAGAGAGATACATGAACCNACCACAAAACACACACACACACACACACAAAGAGAGAGAGAGAGAGAGAGAGAGATACATGAACCCAATGAACATTCCTGCCTGATACACTAACTGCTTAAAGGGAAATTCCGCATGTGTTTTGACTTTTTTTTTTGCCCATTTTGATGATTTTTTTTATATTAAAATATGACCATTTAATTTTTTTAAGTTTCATAGTTTTTATAGAGTTTAATAGTTCATTCCTACATGTATTTGTAATTTAAGCCTTTGATCTACAGTGTGCTGGCTAATACACTGGTGCTAAATTGTAGTGTCACACTGGAAATAATGAGTTTTATATCACGTCCAGGTAAACATCATAAACATTGATGGATGCTAAAGCTAAATTCCATAAAAAATGACTTTACATTATTTATTTCTTCTTCATTTTTGCTTTCTGCTTTGTTTTTCCATCATGTTTCAGCTCATGTTGGATTCTTTGAAGTCACGACGGACTTTCACGTCACCAACAGTATTTATCATCTCAGCTCTTCTCTCATGGGTTTAATGTACTAAATAAACAAACCTACCCGTGACCCCCTGACCTCCTGACCCCAAACTCCACACCCTGAACCCCCCGGAGCTGAGCCCTTCTCTGCTCTGCAGGCTGAGGCCAAAGCAAACACGGAGAAGGAGGTCTGCTTTTCATCCTCTGCCTGTGGAAACGACAGAGCCAGTCGACTCTTTAACGGAGTGATAAAGAGCAGTGAGATATGCTGTTTAACAGAGCTGATGATGGAAAGAGGAGGAGAGGAGAGGAGAGGAAAGGAGAGGANGAGGAGGAGGAGGAGGAGGAGGAGATGAGAAGAGGGAGGAGAAAATGCTCAGGAGAGGATGGGAGGAGGAGGAAAGAAGAGGAAGGATAAGGAGGAGATGAGGAGAGGATGAAGAGATAAAGAAATGGAGAAACAAGAGAGAGAATTAAAATCAGTTTGAATTTGATGTTGTGTAAGGTTCCCATGATTTGTTTTATTTGTTATCTTTTTCTGAACTTTCACACTCTGCTGCATTTCATTATCATGAGGGTTGATTGATAAGTAGTGAGCCTATAACAGAAAAGCTCCAACTCCACACACGTCTGCTAACAACGCTGGAGGGATTTGATCTAAAAAATCCTCCACAGCTGATCTGACGTCATTATCTGAGGCTAAATGGCTTCCAGCTAAATCCTGTTTCATGTTTGGGAAGAGGTGAAAGTCTGAGGGGGAGAAGATGGATGTTAGTGATTAACTTACGATGTCATCACAGTTCCCACTTCAGGTCCTGCTAAACGGCAATCAACTTTTTTTTTTTTTTTTTTTTNTTTTTTTTTTTTTTTTTTTTGGTTGATTTTTGTTCGAAATGCTCCAAATGATTCCAAATTAGGTTCGTGAATCAGAAGTGAGCCCGCTCCACGTTGGTGGAAATAACTTATGTGGGTGAGCTCATGATAATGACCCCAAATACAATGATGCCACAACAAAGATGACAACTATAATGATGATAATGATGAAGACAACAAAGGCAAAGACATCACAGATAGATAATTATGATAATGACGATGAAAACAACAACAGAAAACCAACAAAGACACTCAGAAGAGACAAAGACAAAGACCAAACAAAGTCAAAATGTCACCTTCTATCAAAGATTTCATTTGGACGTTTTGATTTTAATCAGTGATATAGCACAGACCTGTTTAAAAGGCTACATCTTTCTCTCTTATGGGGGTCTCTCAATTCTCATAGTGGGTCCGGAGCCACACCCCCCCGCCTCCCCTGCACTGGTGCCGAGGAGGGAATTCTGGGAAAAATTTCACTCTTTCATCAACACAGACCTGCAATTACTGTCAGCTCAGAGCGGGAAGGAGCCAAGCAGAGCCAAGTTTAATGTTTCCAGGCTGCTTCAGGTGCGTTTGATTTATATATGCCTCCAGCGCTGATATTAACCCTGCAGCTCAGGTTTGATATGATGCTGCTTTGATTTGACAGCAGCCATGACAGCTTGTTGTCAGCACCGACTGTCCCTGCTGTCTGAGCACGCTCCAACCCACAGGAAGACCCCTCCAAAATAAATGCTTTCATTAAAGCTCACCTTAAGGTGCTGAGATTTTTTTTTAATATGAATCATGTAGAGTCACACATGCTGTGGCTTTATTTTCCAATGTGAATAAAAGTGAAACTTTTTAGGAACATATCAGGATTAGTGAAACATTTACCAGTAGGAAATAAATTGAAGTACTACTTAAAGGAGCATACCAGTGATTTTGCATGTTTGAGCCCAATAAATACAACTAGCATACATGTTACTGACAACCATTTTCCAAAACATACTGCTGGAGTGGTAAATATTAGAATTGTTTTTCCTAAAATCCAGACTGCCATTGATTCATTCATGCCATTGATTCATTTTGATATAAAAATAAACTTGTAGAGACTTGAAACAACCTTGAGATAAGTAATCCATCATAGAAAAAAAAAAGTTATTTTTGTGATAATTACTAAATTTAATCCAACATGGAGCCACCACGGAATATAGTCCCAGGAGAAGACTGTGTTTACCAAGAAATGAAAACAACTCTGCCTTGCATTAGGACATAAGTGTTAGCAGGCAAAAGATTGAATTTTAAGGTGGGTGTATCATCTGAACATTTGATTTTGAAAGATTAGGGTATTTGGCAAAATAAAAGGAAACCTAAATATGGTTTTATGTTTTGGAAAATGGCTGTCAGGTAAGTACTTCATATGCGGATTGCATCTATTGGACTTAAACCTGCAAAATCATTGGTATGGCCCTTTAAGTACTAACATTTTGATGTGCTGGTACTAGAATATTTCCATTTTGGAGACTTCGCCACATTACAGAAGGAAACACTGACCTGATCCTGTGGAGTATTTTTTTAGTCTTTCATTTGATGTCTAAAAAGCTACACTGTAAAAAAAAAAACTGTTCAGCGTTACATTGTTCACATCATCTTGAATATCCGTTATTGCAAAAAACATGTTCAGATATGATGATATTATTTAAAGGCTGTATCGCCCACATCTACTTTAGCTGTATTTGAACAGCGCCCTCTTTCTATTTGATGCTGTAAAATGATTAAATTTATCTCCATATCTGATGTGGTGAATCTCAATAAAAGCTGATAGACAATGTAATTAAACTACTGTCTGAGAATTAATGTAACAGTTTAATGATGATTAAACGTTACCTGAAACCCTTATGAGAATTCAGTCATTTGTCTGACATTTTCATGTGGGGTTTCATACAACCAGTAGACTCACAACAACATTATATCACCGAAAATTTATTCCCACTGACGCCTGTCTTGTGTTTTCTCACTGTAATGTGCAATAACTCAAAGAAAGTATTAAGCTGTAAAAACATACCTGAGTGCAAAAGTTTAACACATGCAGATTCCACAGAGTTGGTGTAGGTTTGATTTATGCGTGTCGACGCGGTGGAAGTGGTGCGATCGTATAGCTATCAGAGCGTTGTCATATGAAAGAGCTGCGGCCTCCAGTCGACCCTGACGCCAGATTTTCATACACACACTTCTCCTGCAGAGAAAAGCTGCAGTCTGACCGACATTTTTCTCTCCTGACCACAGAGATTTTACATTTCTGACTCTTCTAGAATGCGCTTCAGTTCGCAGCGGAGTTCAACTGTTCACAGGCAGGAAAAACACCTTTACATTCATCCTGCTATTAAAAAAAAACATGTTAACGATTCCGAGAGGCTTCAAAGTTCATTACAGCCCAAAAAAATTAAAGAGTCGGATACAACAAACACGAGAAACCGTTACCAGCTTTACAGCAAGGAAGGTTTCTCTTTACATTCACGCGTGGCAGTTTTGTTTTTTTTCATGTAATGGCTCATTTGTCAAAGTGGAGTACGTTTGTAACCAGACTGAGACCACATCCTCAAAACACTCTTGGTGCGGTCATTTTGGATCTCATCAGGGTGTGACTGCTGTGCTCAGACCTGACCAAACAAAACCATATGACATCGCCCTAAATTCTACTTTTCACAACAGTGTCAGCTGATCAATCCTGATGAGGTAAACAAACTAAAATTAGCTTTTTGCTTATTACTTTTTACACATTTACTCAGACTCAGAACAGAACTTGCTTGGATTTAAAATGTGAACAATAGATGACAGTGATGACTACCAGATATAGAGAAATTCTCCAGCTGATTTATGCACTGCGCCCTCTAGTGATGGTTCCGTTAAAACATAAAAACCTGGACCGTTGAAACGATGAAACGCTCATCATTCACTCCTTCTGAGGGAGGAAGGTAGGCTGTGTTTATATTATTTGAATGAAAACATGTGTTAGAAATTGGTTATAACCTAAACTGGAGGTAAAAATGACCACTTTTGACCTTTGACCTCCACATGATAGAAGGGAAAGTGCTGCACAGTGAGACAGTTTTCACACTTCATTTGTTGCATATGATTATCAATCAACAGTTACACCCACTATTTCTTTGACTGTAACCAGATGAAAGTCATCATTTGATAAAAATGTGAAAGAACGTGAAATGTGAAACGTCTCTTTGTGGACAGGAAACCTGCAGAGAGTCTGCGTTCAGGCACAGCACGGCCTTCTGGGTTTTACATTCTGCTTTCACAGTTGGAGCAGCTGATAACAGCTCAGTCAGTTCTGTGAGTAAGAAATATTCTGAGGATTTGCAGCTGAAGAGACATCACAACGTGTGATTTATGGGTAAAAGTTGTGATGATGGTTTTTTCATTCCTGCTTACAGCTGAGGTTCACCTATAAAGAAGCTATACCACTTCTGATTTCACCAAACAGTGTAAACAAAGATGGCTACCTTCAAGGAGATCACGATTTTACTAATCACTGAAGATAAAAGAAAAACTTTTGATGTCAGCCATTTTTCTTGTTTTCAGCGTTGCTGCATTGCTGACATCACTGGACAGAAATGGACATTACTGCACCCACGATTTCTGCAGCCATTACATCTTCTGAACACATAGCATGAATTCTTCAAATGAATGCAGGCAGCCATCATGCATGCATGTATGCGTAGTTAACGAGTATAATCCTAGCCTAACGGTTAAAGCTGCTCAGTTAAAAAAGTTTTTTTGTTAGAAAAAAGCACTAAAACAGGATTTAGTTGTGAAAACATCAGAACTCATACTGACTACAGCAGGAGTTTGTGCTGTCCTCACTCAGGATCATAAACTTCCATATTCATACAGGCCAGAGTCCCTACTGTAACTAACACACACACACATACACACACACACACACACACACACACACACACACACACACACACACACACAGTACCAGATGTGTAGACATAACAAGCCTAGAGTGGCTACATCATCCAGCATAGCTCAAACATGACATGATGTAGCTTTACTGTGTGTGTGTGTGTGTGTGTGTGTGTGTGTGTGTGTATGTGTGTGAATAAGGGAAGGGGGTTTTCTTATTTTTTCTGTCCTTTCTGGGGGAAAGCAAGAGAAGGAGAGAAAATCAGGTCAAACATTTTCATCAAACTCTGCACAACCCTGAGAAAGAAAGAAAGAAAGGAAGAAAGAAAGAAAGAAAGAAAGAAAGAGGGGGAGAGAGAGAGAGAGAGAGAGAGGAACGGGAAAAAGTTATTTGAGGTTGAGGGGGATTTCTGCTTCAGTTAAGAAAGCTGTAATTACCTTGTTAAGAACTAATTAACTTCATTAACTAAAATCCAATTAACTGACCGACTGCAGAGAAAGAGAGATTGAGAGAGAGAGAGGAAGAAAAGAGGAAGAGAAAGTCTCCCTCTCTCTTTCTGATCTTACTCTCAAAGAATATTTCCCATGAGAACCAGAAACAGGAAGCCTGGATGGAATGAAAAGTAAGTGCATGTGTATATGTGTGTGTGTGTGTGTGTGTGTGTGTGTGTGTGTGTGTGTGTGTGTGTTGGAGCAGACACAAGGAAAGTGAAGTGTGAAAACAGAAATCTCAGCAGGGTGGAGGGTTGGGTTGTGTGTGTGTGTGTCTGTCTCACACACACACACACACACAGAGAGAGAGAGAGAGAGAGAGAGAGAGAGAGAGANTCTCACACACACACACACACACAGAGAGAGAGAGAGAGAGAGAGAGAGAGAGAGAGAGATGTCTTTCACTCATTTTTCTAAATGTATTTATATGTATATCTTTCATACAATAACATCATCTAACCTGTGAATTAGAAACACTGTGAGCGCCTGATTGGTGGAGCTCAGAGCAGGTGGGAGGAGTCAGAGAAAGGAATGGAGTTATTTTACCTCATCTGTGCTATGATATTAAAACAGCCAATCAACAGAGTTTGATTTAAGATACCTAACGTGCCAGACGGGTGGTGTTTAATTTGTTTGATTAGAAGTGGACTGATTTATTCTAACACAAGTTTTATCTAAGTCAGCATTAAAATCACATGACAATCGAATATTATAAACTTTGATGAGCCTGGGAGCATTTGATTTCCTCAACGCTCTGTGCCAGATGGGTGGAGCACACCATCAACTGTGACAGGAATGCTCATAAACTCATACATCCTTCATTATAAACATGGCAATGTAGGAACCAATGAGCATCTGACATGTTCATCTATTGTTTATGTTTGTAATCGACATTATGTTACACATCCCACATCAAAAACTAACAAGCCTGTGAGCGTTTAGTTCAAACTGCAACATGTGCCAGGTGGGTGGAGCTGTATTTAGAAGCTGGTCAGAGTGGAGGTTTACGCTGAGCTGAGCTCCATGTAAACAGTGTGGAATAACTTTTGGATAAATAAAGGATTATATTTCATATGGACAGAAATGATTGGACCGCCGTATAATAACTGTTTCTCTTCCATCTGAGTCCTGTATGTAAATTGGTAAATCCTCATACTGGATTACTGAGTGATGTCACAACACACAGACCACTGTTCTATCAGACTGACCAGGACAAACGTTTATTACGCCGTCTAAAGGTGTTAGATAAACCCATAGACCCTGAAGTGCCCCTAAAGCTTCATTTTGATTGGTTCTTTACTTTAACATGATGACATCAACATGTAACACGTGAATTTACCTGCCTCCACACCTGACACACACCTGACAAAATTTAACTTGAATTAATTTGTTCTGCAATTTATACAGATATGATCAGAAAAAAATCACCATTTCGATGTAATTAAATATCAATTTCCTGTATGATCAGGATCAATATTTACATCGATATTTCTATCAATCCCCAGAAACCATGATGGATGACAGATCCATCAAAAGAATCTTTCCAATTTGTTTACAATCTTTACATTGTTTCATGATCCCAAAGACTCAAGACATCCCAAAAATGTCAAAATAACTTAGAGTGAAATGATGAAGAGTTTGTGAATTTTCCCAAACATCCACGCTTGTCTTCTGGGTTTCATTTTCTGACGGCGTGTGATGCCAAAATGCAGCGATGAGCTTTGTTGTCCGAAAATCAAACCCAGCAGCAAACGATCAGCAAACATGGAAAACCAGGACGTGAACTCGCTCCTTTCTTTCTGTTTGGCAGCGACTCTGAAACCTCGGACGCTGCCGTGTCCTCGAATGCACCACCGGGGAGAGCTCAGAACAGTTCCAGCTCTCAAATGCATCACAGCATCACAATAACATGACGAAAATATAAAGACAACCGAATGTCGACTGTGATGGATTATCCATCAAAATGTCTGACTGAAGAAGGAAATCAATCGAAAACTCATAGCTTTGCATGTTTTTGCATGCAGATTCTGTGTAAAATCCATGTTTGGAGACAATACAACATGAACCTGATTTAGAACAGATGCTTGGTTTTATATAGCCTGCAGCATTTTTAAAGCTTCATGTAAAATCACTGTACTTCACCATGACTCTGTACTTACATTACACAATCAATACTACACACACAACATGCTGACTACATATATGCTGCTCATATTTAAAGTTTCACTTAAGTATCTGAAATGATTTTTTATTGAATGTGACTTTTATTTATCATCTAAAATCTGCACTGTAAAAAAACTCTACAAGATATGAAGATAAGAGGATGATAAAAAAAAAGCAAAGGCAGGAAGGAAGGAAGGAAGGAAGGTGTTACTAAAGGTCAAAGTGGAGTAAAAAGCTGAATATTTCCCTCTAAAATGTGGTGGAGGAAAATTTCAGCTCAAACTTGTACTTGAGTAAAAGTACTTAGTTACTTTTTTGTATAAACACTGTATGAAGTGATGTAAGCAAACTTAGCACATGTGAAGATACCAGGAGTGAAACATGGCATGTATAAAGCATGACAATCTCTCTCTCTCATTCTCTCTCAATTTTTGACTCTCTCACTCTGTCTCACTCTTGCCTCCCCTCCCTCTCTTTCTCTGGCTCTCTCTCTCTCTCTCTCTCTCTGGNCTCTGTCTCACTCTTGCCTCCCCTCCCTCTCTTTCTCTGGCTCTCTCTCTCTCTCTCTCTCTCTGGATGGAATATCACTCATCATGGCTCTGCTGGTTATATGAGCAGACCAGCTGTTGTCTGGTTGAATCTTTAATCCCCCAAAGAGCAGTTTGGGGGATTAAAAGAGCCCCAAAGAGCAGTTTTTTTTTATCATGGAATCATCCCGATGGGAATCAAACCCGCAACCTCTGGCAGCATTGATGCCTTGCTTGTTCCGCTACCAGTCTGTCTTTTTGCATACACAGGGAAACTCTAAGCTAAAGTGTGCTAACCATGAGGTATTTTTCCAGCTCAAAATCTCTGCAGGGTTTTCTTGTTTCTTCTTTTTTCACTGTGAAATAAAAGACCACTGTGTCACCAAGTTTGTGAATATGTGAAGCCAGAGTAGAAGTCCTAACCACGAGATGCTCCTTCCAAAAAATCTCCAACAGGATTTTACATGAAAAGAGTTTATCTCATAACACAAAGTAATTTTTTTCCTGAGAAGGTCTGGACCCAGAAGTAAACTGGCCTGTGAGTTTCTCTTTGTGAAACAATTAGAAATAGCTATGAGAGTCTTTCAGCAGTTTCTTCTGAGCTCTTTTATCACTAAACTATTGCAACTGTAAAAGTCAACTCTGGTGGGACTTGAACCCACAACCTTTGAGTCACTTTTCATATGTTCAACAAGAAGTCCAACATGCTATCCACTGCAGCACAGAGCCACACAGAAGATGATGTGTAACATGGGAGCGATGTGATTTATAAGCTCAGTAAGTGTGATTCAAACAAACACTGACATTGTACCTCTGACCTCACCATAGGTACACTGACATTGTACCTATGGTGAGGTCAGAGGTCACATATAAAGATAAACTCCAGGAGCTTGTCGTGTCTTGCTCATGGATACTTCAGTGTTAAGTGAAGGGAATGTGTGTTGGGGGCGGGGCTGGGGTTGAACTGATACATACCTGTTAAACTCGTAGATGTCCTCGACGTTACAGAAGAGAGTGCTGACCTGCTCCGGCTTTAATGGCAGAGCACCACAGTCTATTATACAGCCCAGATAGTCCTGAAAGGGGGGGAGGGAGNAGAGAGAGAGAGAAAGAGAGAGAGAGAGAATGGTGATGAAATCAAAGCTACAATACGATAGATTTCTGTGAGTAACCAATGACAGTGATGAAGATCAGCACAACCTCTGTCCAGTCCTTGCTAGCAACAGCATTAGCACATGACAAAAACATATGACATATTTGATAAGAAAGTCAAAGTAACTAAGCTCATTTTCAGACCTGCACTCTGTTTGTTCTGCTCTATATCAATGACATTTGGTTGAGTTTATTTTCACAGAAAAATTTCAAGCAAACTAAAATATATCAGCAAAAGTCATGTGACACCACTCTCTCTGCTCATTGGCTGGAAATATCTGGGATGGGAGAAAGAAAATCAAAACAGGAAGAAGTTTAATATGGCGGGGAAACTAAGTAACATGGAACAAAGACAGAGTTGGGAGATACTTTACTAGTCATAGTCATTTGATCCAGAAAACTATGACAGCAGAAGCTGAATTTGACTTCAAGATAATGTGTGGAAAACCACATGCTGCTTCACATGATGTGAAGAAGATGTGCTGCCTTCAGACACTGAACAGGAGAATGGAGCTCATACTGAGAACATACAACCACATGCTAACCTTCAATATGTTCATCTGAACACGTGTTAGCTAAGATTGATGTGTTACCTCCTTTTCACAGCATCTGTTTGATTTGCTAATCAAAGATGGAATTTACTTAACCACACACCAAGCCATCTCTGCTTCTAATCAATCAATAGATCAATAACATTGCCACAAAATAACAACACGACACTTTTGACACAAATGGATTGAAACCATGTTTGCCTGGCAGGAAGAAAATCAATCTAAAAAATGATGGATCAGTTATAAATGATCAGCAGGAAGATTAAACATATAACATGTCAGGCTAAAACATGCAAAAACCATCAGTATGGTCCTTTAGGAAGAAGTATAGCTTTTTATTCTGCATTCTGAGAAACTACAACACTTTCTGTCACAAACTTAAACACGACATTGGCCTCGCCCTCAGACCTGCCATGTCATGTGTGATTGATTTCCACATGACACGGTACTCAGACAGCAGCTGATGGTGTGAACAGGAAACCAAGAGTGCTGTGAGAAAAACACCAAACAGGAAGTCGCAGCAGCAAAGAACAAGAAAACAGGAAGTAACAAACAGAGACAATAAATGATCAGAAACTATGTGTATATTGATTTCTGATGTTCTTCTACCAAACGCATCCCCTCAGCTTGGCATGATGACTGACAGGTGGCGGTGTTGGAAGAAGGCAGGGCTTACATGAGAGGCAATTCTCCAAAGTCCCACATAATTATCGCAGTGTTACTTTTCTTTGGTTTTTAGTGATCAGATTTAACAGTTTTTGGTTGTTTACAAAGCAAGTGTCAGTCACAAAAAAAAAAAAAAAAANAAAAAAAAAAAAAAAAAGGATCACATGACGATCAACAGTGGAAGAATTGTCTCGAATCAAGGCTAGTGAGTCAGTGATTGGTCAGCATCCACATTTCACCATCTGTGTGTTGCTAAGTCATGCTTGAGGCTTGGCCAATCAGAAAAGAGCAGTGTTTCAGAAAGGGCCTTAAAGAGACAATACCTACAACGACTTTTTTCATGGTATTCATTCCCTCAGTCAGTAAGCTTGTCTGTAATGTTGCTATAGCAACTTTAAAAATCTTTGTGAAAAATAAAATCCATCATCAATTACTGTCCAGATCCAAATTATGTAATTTCCTGTTGCAGTTATTAATGATATGAGACCGAGAAGACAGCGAAGCACAGAGAAAATGAAGAGAGACACACAGACACAGACAGAAAGACAGAGAGAGAGAGAGAGAGAGAGACAGAGAGAGAGAGAGAGAGAGAGAGAGAGAGANAGAGAGAGAGAGAGAGAGAGAGACAGAGAGAGAGAGAGAGAGAGAGAGAGAGAGATGAGGTAATAGCAGAGAGAATGACAATTTTTGACAAAAGTCCACAATGTAAGTGAAGAAACCACATGAGAAAACATTCCTCATGTATTCACATCATCACACACTTTTATTACTAACACACATCAGAGCTCTACACACACAAACACGTGAACAAGTAAACACACACACTGATAGACTGAAGCAAGCATGTCTCCAAACAGAAGCCTGGACACTAAAACACACAGAGAACCGCCAAAGAAAAGTAGAAAGTCATCTGTGAGATCAGCCCGTCAGCGCGGAGGTCCCCAAACTGGCATTCAGAGACTGCCAGCGGCCCTTACTGTGTTTACAGGGGCCCCCAAATAAGAAATAATTTGATTTCACTATAATCTAATAAGGTATAAGAAGATCCAGCTCAAAAATCAGCTCCAAAACAGGATCTAACTCCGTCCCTTTCAGTCCTGCAGTCCAACAGGAAAAGCAGAAGCAGGAAGTCACACCTGATCAGGACAGTTTTCTCTGATCTACATTAATGTGGTTGTTGGTGTCTAACTGTTTCCACCAATGACATACCTGTAAGTAAAAACAAAAAACATGTTGGGAAAAAAACCCCAGCTAAAACCAGCAGGTGAGCTTTCTGGATTCGTGTATGAATGATGATCCAGTCCACAGACCTGAGTCCAGGTCCGATTCGGAGCCAAAGCTGGCTCGAGTGCCGCACAAATAGATCTAAGGCCACAACCCCCAAATTCAGACAAATCCAGGAGCTGGAGGTCACCGTGAGCTTAAAGTGGAATGAAAGAGCTTTAACTGCTGACGTACCTAAGATAACATTTACCAAAATGGAAAAGTTCTACATGTCATAATGGTTTTTTTTTTTTTTTNTTTTTTTTTTTTTTTTAAGTCCTGGATTTTGTCTTCAGGAAGAAGTTATCAGTACTATAGACATGCTTAGAACAGGTAGCCAATTTTTCTTTGAAAGCTTTTTTATCTCCTTTATTCTACTGGTAGTAGAATCAATGACTGAATGGAGCTACTATAACTCAGCCATACCTTATTTTTTAGCATAAGTAGTGCGTTGTTAAAGATATTTCTTTCCCACAGTGTGAGCTCCTTCACTTTACAGGTCACATGGTTTATCCCAGGTGAATCGGACTCAGGTGTGTTTTTACACTTGGTATGATTCATTTGGGCAACAGTAAAACACACAGAGACAAAATCACACTCAATGTGACTGTTTAGAGGAAGTCTTTTCACAGAAACCTCTGGGTGTTCACTGTGAACATGCTGATCTATCAATTGATCTAGAACCAGAACGCTAGGTGTGTGGTTAACAATAAATAAGCCGACCAGGGAGAATGATGGAAATAAGTCAGGATGTTTATTGTTCAATCCCCAACTGATGTTTTTGTACCTTCATCCTCAATATCCAGTTCGGATATTCAGACCATCTTTAGCTTGGCTAGCTTTTATGTTTTGGCCTATAATTTCAGTACTTCCTGTCATAACTGAAGTCTTATTTTGAAGGAATGTAGTGTGTAGTTGTTAACCGATTTTGCCTAAAAAGGAAAATGGCGAAGACGGCTACCAAACATAAACTCTTGTGTATATTGAGAATGAGTGAAGGTGGTGTATTTGATTAAGAATCCGCCAACGAGTGTGTGTATGTATGTGTATGTGTGTGTGGGTGTATGTGTGTGTACTGAATCAGAAGAGGTCTTTCAGATCAAATTGTTAAATCAAATGCATTAGTACTGTACATTAGCAAACACACAAACACAGTGAATTTCAACTATAAGTAAATTTTCTTTTTCTTCCTCATAGTTTTTTTTTTCTAAATTAGATACAAAAAAAAACCCCATCTGTGTGTGTGTGTGTGTGTGTGTGCGTGCATGCGTGTGTGTGTGATGAAGCATATAATGAGAGGCCTTGGCCACATGCATCACCTTTTAAAGGCAACGGGAGACACACACACACACACACACACACACACACACTGGAGGNACCTTTTAAAGGCAACGGGAGACACACACACACACACACACACACACACACACTGGAGGGCATGGAAAGGGAGAGGAAAAAGAGAGAGAGAAACAGAGGGAAAGAGACATTAGAGAAAAATGACAGAGCTCAACTTAAAGACGAGGAGAGGGAAAACAAATCGAGGAATGAGGAAGAAAGTCAGAAAGAAAAAAGAAAGAAAAAGGGAGATAAAGAAAGAGAGGGGAGAGAGAGAGAGAGAGAGAGAGAGAGAGAGAGAGAGAGAGAGAGAGAGAGGGAAGGGGGAGAGGAAAAGAAATGAAGGGAATAAGGGGTGAGAGAGAGTGAGATGTAACAGCCTGGGAAAACTTTTATTAAAACAAACAACATGAAAAAAGGAGGGCAAAAGAAAAGGAAAGACTATGATGTCTTTGAAACTGAGAGAGAGAGAGAGAGAGAGAGAGAGAGAGAGAGAGAGAGAGAGAGAGAGAGATTGAAGCAGCACAAAGAAGTTCAGTTTGATCTAAAGCTTGTGACTTGTGACAATATCATGTTGGTGAAAAGCATGATTTCCAGAAGAAACTACATCATTCCAGTGTTGCGTCTAGTCTTCTTCTTCTTCTTCTTCTTCTTCTTCTTCTTCTTCTTCTTCTTCTTCTTCTTCTGCTCTCGCTCTCTCTCTCCACATGTTGGTATTTGACAAAGCACTTTCTGGGTGCCTTGCATCCACCTGCCAGTTTAGAGGGTGGATCTCACCCTCTGCCTGAGTGGTGATTTCAGGTGTAAGTGAGAATGTTGCTGTTGTCACGGCTGTTGTCCTGTACTTGGGTGCGAGTGTGAAAGGTTTAAGAAACATTAGTATTAGCAGGAAGTCCTGCTTTGTTCTGGTATTCATGTGTGGAAGCAGATTAAGTATGAAAACAATCTTTACTTCTCTCTCTTTAGCTCCTTAGTACGTAAAGAATAAGGAAAGACGTGACGCTGTGGGAAGTCCCTCTGAATCTGTCCAATTTCCAGATATTTCTTGAAATAACATGTAATTTCTTCTGGAAATCCCACTTGTCGCCAACACGTTAAGGGTATAGGAATCAGCATGCTAACTGGCTCTTCCTGAAACGTCCTGGTGCATTGTTCTCACATGACTCTATCTGGGAATGTTACTGGGTTCTGAAGTGTACAATTGCTGCTACAGCTTGTCCTGCATTCTGCTTCAAGTGCTCATTCTCATTTTCTCTGCAGGAACTTTTTGTGTGTGAAAGCAGCTTTTCTCTTTCTCCTTTCTCACTTTTTGTTCCTCTTGTTTCTCCGTCCCTTTGTCGATCTCTGCTCCCTCCCTCGTTTTCTTTCCTCTCTCCTGTTTTGTTCTCCAAAATCATTCTGCAACCCCAACTCAGCCTCCCTCCCTCTCTTTCTTTTCTTGTGTCTTTCACACTCCTTTCTTTCTGTTTCTCATTTTTCTCCTCTCTCCTCTTGCTCCCTCTCTTTCTGCTCCTCTTTCCGTGGCCTCTTTAATCTCCATGTTATTTCTGTACAACCCAAACTGGATCCCCTCTGCATGTCTCCTACATTCTCTCTCTCTTCTTCCTCACTCTCTCCCACTTTTCTCCTTCATCATCTCTCCCCAATTTTCTCTATTTCACCCCCTTTCTTGGCCCTCTCTCCTCCTCCTCCTCTTCTTCAGTTTCCTGTTCCACTTGGCTGTAGTACAGCAGGATCTCCTCTGCATGAAACCTCTTATGTTCACTGCAGAAATCTACCTTTTTCCAAAGTGTGCGAATACACCTTTGAAAGAAAAGATGAATGAGTGTGTTACTCTTGTGAAAATTTCCTTTAATTGAAGAAGAAGTGAAATTATTTGCAGAAAGCTGAGTGATGTCATGTTGCTGGCAGCATTTTAACACTTTCATAAGAAAAATGAGGTTAAACAGGCACAAACGTGGACGTGTTGAGTGTTTTTACTTTCCCTTTCCTCTTTCTTTCCTGAGACTGTGATGTTATTGTTCTAAAAACACGTACATGCTTACACACACACACACACAGGCCTATTATGGTAGTTGGTTCATATTCCCAGTGAGCGTGACATCATGTAGCCTCAATCAAAACCAGACTGTAGCAAAACTTCAAATAGTCTCTCTCTCTCTCTCTCTCTCTCTCTCTCTCTCTCTCTCTCTCTNCTCCATTCATGTGTCCCCCCCCAAGGTGGTGGGGTGAGTCACTGCTCTAAGTGAAGGAGCTTGTGTGTCCCTGGGTTTTGTTCACAGGTGAGGGTTGGATGACCATTGCAGCATCTACAGTGATGCCGACACTAGATTATACTCAGAGAGGACTGAGCCTGAGGGTGAAGCTCTCAATTTGCGGTTGATCTGTGCTCGCACCCTTATTTATAGCCGTGAACTCTGCTGTAGTGATCAAAAGAGTGACATATAAGGGCTGAAAAAAGATTTGACCTGAATGGTGTGTGGATTCAGGGAAAGGGTGAGACCACAGGGCAGAGCTGGAATACTCTGGAGGGATCCCATCTGGCCTAGCTATACCTTTGGATTCCCCAGGAAGATCTGGAGGATGCGGCTCGGGAGAGGGACATCTGGGCTACTTCGCTTAGCACGCTGCCTCCACGACCCCGACACAATAACTGGTGACTTTTTTTTTTTTTTTTTTNTTTTTTTTTTTTTTTTTTTTAAGGAATTTAGTTACACATTTTTTTAATCCAATCAAATTGTAGAGAAGAAAAAATATGCTTGGGGCAGCCAGAAGGAACATCACAAAGTCACATGACATGGAAAAGTGAAAAGAACTCAGGAAGAATTAGCCAATGAAGATGGGGTGATGAAAGAAGAGAGAGAGAGAGAGAGAGAGAGAGAGAGAGTTGTACTTTTGTCCTCTGCAGAAGGTCACACTGAGGAAACTGACAGCTGATAGTAACTGATGATAGCCTGTGTGTGTGTGTGTGTGTGTGTGTGTGTGTGCGCGCGCGCGTGTTTGTGTGGGTGTGTTTGTGTAGGAAGCCATGGCAGAGGATGAAAGCAGCAGTAAATTCTCTCCTTTACTTCAAAAGGATGTTTCTCACTCTGATTGGAGTGATGAAATACACACACATGCATAAGCACACACACATAACCACACCTCATGTATAGTTCTTGAAAAGGTTCTTTTATGGGATCTACTGCAGGTTTGACTCTCTTACCTCCACGATGCTCTTCAGGTCTCTGACGTAGGCTTGTTCCGTCTCTACGATCTCTAGCACGACTCGCTCCAGGCGGGAAAGCTGCTTNTCTGACGTAGGCTTGTTCCGTCTCTACGATCTCTAGCACGACTCGCTCCAGGCGGGAAAGCTGCTTGGGCGTGGCCATCACTGCCATTGCTGTCGGACTGGCCACGTGTCCGTTAGGGGCGTGGTCTCCAGTCACCTTGGTGACACACACCCCCCCACCTCCTCCTCCTGGAACTCCTCCACCTCCATGTGGCGGCACTAGCGGTGTGAGGTCCAGGCTGATGTCTGAGCCATTCCTCTTTGGCGTGGAGGATGTTGATGATGATAAAGAGGCGTGGTAGGTTTGCATGGCACCATAAGGAAGGGAAGAGGAAGAAGAGGAGGATGAAGAAGAGGAGTGGGAGGCATCCTGCAGGGAGACGGATGAAGCGGAGGAGGAGAGGAAGAGGGAGGCAGGGCGCTCGCCGTCCGAGCAGACGGTGTTGNACGGATGAAGCGGAGGAGGAGAGGAAGAGGGAGGCAGGGCGCTCGCCGTCCGAGCAGACGGTGTTGACGGAAGTGCAGGAGGAAGAGGAGGCTCCTCGCTCGCCCGATGACATCATCCTACCTACGATCCCACTCAGAGACGAGACTGAGGAGGGACGCTTGGTGGCTGCAGAGAAAGAGAGAGAGATAGAGAGATATATTTATTTCAGCTCAGAATGAAAAGACCAATAATTGCATTTCAAGATGCTAATTATTCACCAAATTATTCACCTGAAAGGAAAAGAATGAACACATTAACCTCTGAGCGTTAGAATGAATTTTTCTGTTCTTATGTTTCTTCCTGTTTTCTCACCTGTCAGCTCTGTTTATTAGCTGAGAGCTCTGAAAGGTATTTAAAGTCTGTCACTGTTAAAATTCCAGACGTCCTGGAATTTCCTACTGGACGGTGCTAAATGAGAACACTTTCCACACATTGCCTTAAGGACCTGCTTTTCCTTTCAGATGAGATTTCAGATGTTAGAAAGCTGTTCGGCCTCAGAACAGGCTGTAAAAACTTTATGAAACGCTGAAGGATAATATGGAAAACCAACAATGTTTTCTATAAAATGTTCCAGCTTCAATAAAAATGGATCCAAACTCAGAGGGTGTGATGAAGAATTTGGTTTAACAACTTGAACTTGATTACTTTCTTTTAAATTGGTGGTAATTGTTGAAATGACGAATGTTATGCAAATGTTTAAAGATCTATTCTATAGTTTATTTTGCATGTTTGAGCCCAATAAATACTACCCACATACACATTACATTACTGCCAGCCATTTTTCAAAATATGAAACCATATTTAAGTTTTTGTGTTTATTATCAAATCCACTAATCTTTCAAAATCAAATGTTCAGGTGATACACCTACCTAAAAATTAAATGTTTCACTTGCCAACATGTACATCAGGATGAAGAAGGCATGGTTGGTTTTAAGTTTTTAATAACCGTCTTCTCCTGGGACTATATGCCCTGGAGGAGACATACATTTTCTTCCATGCAGCTCTGTGTTCGATCGATTAAATACAACTTAGACAAAAAATCATAATGGAATGTGGTTCGCTGTGATTGATTACTTAGCTCAAACGTATTTCAAGTCTACTGATTTTAATAGCGCACTAGAATGAACTGAAACCAATGTCAGTCTGAAAGGTAGGAAAAACAATTCTAATATTTACAGCTCCAGTTGTATGTTTTGGAAGAAAGTTGACAGCAATGTAACAGTTGCATTTATTGTGCTCAAGCATACAAAATCACCGGTTTGCTCCTATAAGCTAATGTGGTGCTCAAGGATACAAGGGGGGGAAAAAATCCTCCACCAGTTTACCCAGAGTGCTTCCTGTCTGATAAAACATTTAGTAGATGCACTAATAAATATTTTAAGTCATCAGTACACAGGTACGATCACATAGAAAGCAAATAGTCACCCCACCCCATCCTGCTACAGAGATAAGCAATAATATATAAGAAACAAACTAAATCAGCTGACCAATCAACATATCAACTGCACAGTAAACTAAATCACACACACACACACACACACACACACACACACAGGCTATAATATCGACTCAGAACTGAAGCACGTGTAGATGCCATGTCTAAATAAGGACATGACTGCTGCTGCTTGCTTTGTGTGTGTGTGCGCATGTGCTTGCATGCATGTGTGTGTGTGTGTGTGTGTGTGTGTTATGCCTCCTTGCTGCCCAGTCNATGTGCTTGCATGCATGTGTGTGTGTGTGTGTGTGTGTGTGTTATGCCTCCTTGCTGCCCAGTCTAAACACTGAGCAACTCAGGAACTTTCCTTGTTTTTCACGAGGAAAACAGGAACCATTTTGTTACTGGAACTATACTTCCTGAAGCATTTTAGCTCCTCCTCCTCCTCCTCCAGGAGGAGGAGAAGCTAAAAGCTAAAAGGAGCTAAAAGAGTGCTCTTAGATGGCTCAGGAAATGCTGGGTGGAGCTCACAAGATTGAATATTGCTGATTGGTCAGACACAAATTTTGCCAAGGCCCGTACTGTGTTTGTATCTCGATCTCATAATGAAGCTCTGTAATTTTCTTATAGGTAAAGCAGGTCCTAACTGAGTTTTGAACTTTAACTTGTTAGCACTCTCTCTCTCTCTCTCTCTCTCTCTCTCTCTCTCTCTCTCTCTCGTTATCAGCTGTCTCTGCTCCAACACAAGCTGCTGTGACTTCATCCAAACATTTTAAACTTTACAGAGACAATGATGTAAATACACTGACAGCTGTTATTACCTCATCAACCATCATCACCATCATCTCAGCAGGGAAAGAAAGAATGAAAGAAAGAAAGAAAGTTGGACTCTGCTTGTAATGACACATTCATTGCTATGCTGTTTAGAATACTGCAGTTTAAGACACATGCACATGCACACACACAAACATGCACACATACACTTCATACATCATCAGCAAACATCCAAGCAGTTTTCTATCAATTCATCAATTAGATAAACAGATGAAACTAGCCAATAAACAAACATTATCAGTTTGATGTCTGCTCATCTGAACCATCAGATTCTGCAGTACAAACACACAACAAACACACAAAAAAGCGTTCAGGTACTTACAGTTTGCAGGGTTTGTGTGTGTGTGTGTGTGTGTGTGTGTGTCAGTATTTAACATCCTTCATTACAATCAACCTGATCACAAGCATCCAGACTGAAAGAAACAAGAAAAATCTTTCAACATGTTATATTTCCTGTTATTGACTTTGCGCGTGTGTGCGTGCACAAACGAGTGTGCGTGCGCGTGTGTGTGCCTGTGAAGCTGACAGGATGCGGTTTGGCTAAGAGTAGTTGTTCCTCTCTCTCTCTCTCTCTCTCTCTCTCTCACACACACACACACACACACACACACACACACACACACACCTCACCTTCATTGGTGAGTGGCCCATCAGATCAGAGATTGGAGTCATGAACATGTGTGTGAAGTTGCAGTTGACCAAGTCACACAAGACACTTCACACACAAGTCAGTTCCAGTTGACTTGTGTGAAGTTGCAGTTTGCACGTGACTTACCGTGTCAAAGTGGGAAAATATTATCATGCAACCACATTCCCTCATTTACAAACATGTTACCAACATCTTTTTGAGTTTGCCTCAAAAAAAAAAAGGCATTACTACAGTATTTCCTTATTTAAATTGTACTTCAGTATTCAGAATTCCGGATTACCAGGATCACTATTGTTTTATCACATCTTTCTCCCTATACACACTACAGCCAGAGGTTTGAGGCCACCCCAGATTTTTAAAAAAAGATCATCAATGTACTGTTTAATTTACAATTTATTGCACAGGAAATGACAAAAATACGTAAAATAAATGTAACTTATTACTTTTCAAGAAGAATTTGTCAACATAAAAGCACTATGAAATCATTTCAGGCTCAGACTTTGGTTTCGTCAAAGTAACCCCCTCTGGCCAAGTCATAATTCTCAAAACCTTTTGCTTCTCTTTTGAATGGATGTAATTTTGGCATAATTTTGATGAATGTTTTGGATCGTTGTCCTGTTGACGAATAAAGTTTTGACCAATAACTCGTAAACCGGATGGAATCGCGTGCCTTTGAAGGATGGAATGCTAATTATCTTTCTTCATAATTCCTTTAACTTGGACCAAGTCTCCAGATCTCTCTCCCCCAACCCCTCCCNCCCCCTCCCCCCACAGCATTACTGAACCCCCACCATGTTTTACATGCAGAGCAGGAGCATGAGCAGACTGTGTAGCACGTTAATCCCAAAATGAGTGGGAGAAGGCAGACAGCAGCTATTGAATAAAATGTTAAAACACATCAGCAGGGAGTTGGAACATNTGGGAGAAGGCAGACAGCAGCTATTGAATAAAATGTTAAAACACATCAGCAGGGAGTTGGAACATAATTGGAGTGCCAGTGCACTAATACAGACTGGGCATACCTTCTTTAAAAATAATTTCTGTAACTATAGTGGCTACATAATGTGCTCTTGTTGACAAATTCTTCTTGAAAACTAATTAATTACATTTATTTTAAGTATTTTTTCAGATTACCAGGATCACTATTCTTTTATCGCGTCTTTCTCCTTATATACACTACAGCCAGAAGTGTGATGATTTTTTTTAAATCTGGGAATGGCCTCAAACTTCTGGCCTGTAGTGTGTTTTTAATTGTTTGATTTACTCTGTTAGCTTTTGACATATTTAACTTTCCCTGTCATGTTCTNAGAGAGAGAGAGAGAGAGAGAGAGAGAGAGAGAGAGAGAGAGAGAGAGTTTTAGTTGCTCATCAGGGGGTCTTGTTGTAATGTTGACTTTAGGCCTAAAGTTACATTCCCCCTATTTAAACATTTTGTGAACACATTCATCACACATCACACACATTCATCAGTCCCGCTCCCAGTTTCTCCTTATTTGCTGACTCATTCACACACCTATGCTTCTTTATCACATTTTATATTAATTACTGAAGATGTTGTTGTTTTAGTAAATACTCCTTATTATAAATCCTTCCTACCGTATTTTAACCTTTTTTTTATTTACTGCCTTGATGGAATTAAATTTTAATGTTTTCATGTCTGAATCTATCATTTTTGAAGTTTTTATGAGTATGTATGAGCTTTCCCACAATTTTATTAAAGGGTCATGAGAGTTGGAGGGACTCAGCCATATACAGAGAACCAACAGAATAAGCTAAAACAGACTCAAAGTGTGTAGATTTGCAGAGTTTGCTGATGATTCTCAGTGGGATTGGCAGTACCAGGAACAGTGTCACATTACAGTGAGTCATTTGATTATCAGAGCTTTATTGTGGTTATTTGGCCACACCCACTGAGGTTACCTCAATCAAGCAGGTTTTTCTACCTGTGAGAAAAGTTTGTGGGAAGAAACTATATTAATGAATTACTGATTATTGATCAATATTTTCTATAATAAAATGTAAAGATGGTGGTCATTACAGCCAAAAATGGCAAAATGGCATACAGTAAAAGAAAATAAATTGTTTAATTAAATAAACATTTTAGAAAATCTGTTATAAATGTAAAAAAATTTATGAATGAAACCATAACTGAAAATGTTTGGAATTTTTATTTGATAAATGACTAAACTAATTAATCAAAAATTAAACTTATAGTGAATCAACTTTGTGTTCACTGACTGATGAATTGACTCATATGTCAACACAAATTAATTAAGTGACTTTCGTTACTCTCACACTTTTACTCATAAAACATCAGAAAAACACGAGAAATCTGCTTTTTATTCTCTTTGTTCCTGAAGAATCTCAAGCGGTCTGCAGCGACACGTAGATGTCATTTTCAAGTGGAATTCCCCTTTAAGTACATGCTATCAAACTATAAGGCTGCGTGGATTCCAGCATGCGTGATTATAGTAATAAGAGGCAAGTGGAGCTTGTCACTGTCATTATGATGCAACACGCTTAAAACTTTAAAGAAAAACTCAAACTCACAGAGACACGTGAATAAACTGAACAACTTTCTGGAAAGAAGGAAAAACAGAAAACAGATTTGGTCGATCTTTAACAATTCCATGTTTGGACAATAATGCTTAACATCATGCCAGCAACAATTCTGGGACTCCCGGACATTCATCCCACGTTTGCTGCCTGTGCACATGTGCAGAAAGTATCACATGGCTGAGCAGCAAACTGAGACTTATTCCACCTTCAGTCCTTCTTGACTAAATGTTAAATCAAACAACCATCATTAAATATCAAAAATTATCACAATTACCTATCAAAAGTTCCTGGAGTCCAAAGTGATGTCATTAAATTGTGTCAGGGATCAGCAGAGAGCAAGCGAAAGAGAGAAAAAGAGAGAGAGAGAGAGAGAGAGAGAGAGAGAGAGAGAGAAAGAGAGGGACTTTTATGTACATGTCTGAGTGTCTGTTGTCACTAGTTCAGATAATCATGTTGTCTATCCAGACAAAGACCATGATTCAACCAAACCCTCCATAAACTGTTCCAAAACCTTTCCAAAACATTGCAAAACCTGTGAAAACATTCCAAAACCTTTTTCAAACCATTCCAAAACCTTGCCAAAGCATTGCAAAACCTCTGAAAACATTCTAAAACCTCTCCAAAACCTTTATAAACCATTTCAAAACCTTTTTCAAACCATTCCAAAACCTTTTCAAAACCATTCCAAATCAGAGATAAAGTGAAGTGTTGATGGAGACAGAGACAGGAAGCTAGTCTTCTCACATCATAGTTTACAGTACAGTGGGCAGATATTAAGGCCCACCTGTGTGACCTTTGACCCCCTTCACACACACACACACACACACAGAGTTTCCTTGTCTTTACATTCATTCCTACAGTCAGAAGTAAACTCCCATCAACAATCTGCTGCTTTTACATCACTGCTTCACCTTTGACCTCTTTACTGGCTCACTCTGTTCTGACTGCTGGCTACTGACTGGCTAAAATGTTTAACCACAACTCTATTGATCCCAGGGGGCTTCTTTTCCTCCTTGTCTCCTCAACCTTTTCTTCCTTCTCTAGCTCCCTTATCTTTATTGCATTCCCTCCTTTCCTCTCCTTCTTGTTCTCCTTTTTTCAAGTCTCCCTTCTTTCTCATTTCCTCTCCTCTTTTTCTTCCTTTTCTCCCCTGCACTTTTCCTTCATTCTTCCTTCCTTCTGTTTTCTTCTTCTCCCTCCTCTCACATCCTTCCTAATCTCCTCCTGTCCTCTCCACCCCTCCCTCACTCTTCCTCCTGCCCTTTTCCTTCCACATAACCTTTTTCTACACTTTCTACAGCATTCCTTCTTCTCATCCATTCTTTTCCTCTTCCTGTCATTTCTTCTCTCACTCCTCCTTCTCCTCTTTTCCTTCCTTTCTACTCTTTCCCTCCCCCTCTTTCTTTAGACCACTTTCTTTCTCCTCCATGTCTCTATTTCTATTCTATCATTCATCTTGTCAGTTTTCCTCTGCCTTATCTTGGGCGTTCTCCCTATTTTCTGCTTCGTTCTTTTCTATGGTTATAATCAACAAATCTGCTGTGGCATTTCAGCGCGCGTGTGTGGGTAAATGTGTTGTGTGTGTGTGTGAGAGAGAGAGAGAGAGAGAGAGAGAGAGAGAGAGAGAGAGACATTGTTCAGTATTATACTTTATCGCCTGAACCACAAACCATACAACATCCGGTACAGAGATATTGCTGTGTGTGTAGTGTGTACAGAGTGTGTAAGACTGTGGTTGTGTTTTATGATGAATGCCAAGTATGCTTACAGTGTTTCTGTTTCTGTGTGTGTGTGTGTGTGTGTAAATGCTAACTATGGAAGCCAATATAACAGCAGAGCATCTAAACAGCATGGTGACCCTGTGTAATTACACATCATTACTGAGCCACACTGTGTGTGTGTGTGTGTGTGTGTGTGTGTGTGTGTGTGTGTGTGTGTGGTATATATAGAAGATTATAATGCTAAGTCTGTCTACAGTTTTAATAAAAGCAGCAGGAACTTGCAGCTGTGAGTTATATGTATAAAGTATATTACAGTGTATGATTATACTGTAGTTTGTCCATATTAAGATCCCAAACATGTTCTGGAGTGGAAGTGGACAATGAAGGCTGCAGGACACTTCATCTGACAGTCTGTCCGATGTGGTTGGAAACCTCATTGAGAAGAAATTGTGTTTATACCTCCTTGGAATGCCCACACTGAAAACTGCAAATGCCAGAAAGAGAAAAGCTCATAAAAAAGCAAAGAAAGTGTTTTGTAAAAATTATTCGATAAAGAAACAGAGCAATGACTTTCTGGAAAGGAACAAGACTGGTTGGGGGAAAATTGGGTTTTACCAATCAGCAATGTTTGATCTTGCAAGCTCCACCCAGCACTTCCTGAATCATCAGAGCCCAGGAGCAGAAACTAAACATGGTTTAGCAACAACTCTTATGATATCAAAATTGGTCCTGGAAACAAAGGAAAATTTCTGAGTTCCTGAAAAGAGTTCCTGCAGTACAAAAAGCACTACTGATTGTAGATGTAAAATGTAGAAATCTAAAATGATCAAGGATCTAACTAGGATCTAAATTTTAGAAACAAAAATAGAAAATTACTGTTATATTACTCATTTGTAGAACATTTTTGAGTCTATAAAACTTAAAAAAAAAATAAATAAATAAAATTACTTCCCTTGTGCCCTTTAACAGTACAGGCACACATCAGTTAAAAGATGCTCATTGCTTCAGGGTGCTTTATCAAGCAGTATCCATGGTGATGGTTATGGTTATGTGGAGTGCATCCCTCAATTAAACCTGCTTAATTATATCGGATGCAGAGCGCCCTCTACAGGCTGACTGAGTTTAGGGTTGGAAGAGTTTGACTAAAAGCCGGAAAAGCAGCGTGTGTTCTCAACTGTGATTGGAGAAGAATGATGAAGCTCCGCCTTCACCCCACATACCTGTCTTGTTATTGGATCTCTGACTGCCACGCCGTGACCCCTCAGGCATGGTGCGATGATGTCACAGGAAGTAGAAACCTGAGGAACAAACAGGAGAAAAATAAGTATAACCTGCATTATTTATCATGTTTTTCTATATTTCATTCATTTTCACTTCTTTCTTTTTTCATTCCTTCTTTTTTTATTTCCCTAACACATCTGAACATTAAAGCCCAGCTGTGATGCAGACAGAGCATACACATACACACTGATGAAGGAGGTAAAAACCTGAATCTGAGTCTTTGTTTGACTTTTCTTTCCTCTGAAATAAATAGAAAGAGAAGAGGAGGAGGTGAAAAAGTCCACACAGAAGAATTTTCTCTTTTCTTGGATAAAGCGAAAGAAGCACAGATGTAATGTTTGGCAGAAAGACAAGAATGTCATCTCTTCTCTTTGCTCCCTGCTGTGTGTGTGTGTGTGTGTGTGTGTGTGTGCATGTGTGTGTGTGTGTCCATTTGAGNCTCCCTGCTGTGTGTGTGTGTGTGTGTGTGTGTGTGTGCATGTGTGTGTGTGTGTCCATTTGAGGATAACAACCTCATACAGACTCGTTAATAAGACAGGCTGACCCAATTAGTCCATTGTATGAAAATGTGTTTCTGCAGCTGTTTGCTGATGAAGTGAAAGATGTGGGTCAGCTTGGTGGGGGGGNGGGGGGGGGGGGGGTTCCACACACACACACAGTCATCAGTAACATGCCAGATGTAGAGCAGGTGTGCAGTTTTGCTGGTTAAAATACCTGTAGTGTGTGTAGGTTTCTGTCCAGATATAGGCTTTAATAGCCTGATGTAGTCTAAAGGCTGCAGAAAGCTTCCCCCAACATGCCTGTTGGAGAGTCAGAGGGTGGCAGAAACACCTTTTCCACCAGTCAAATCAGGCAGTAACTTTTGGACTCCACTCTACTCCACCAGGCACGTTCATGCAGTGATTGGTCAGGTGTGGTAAGGTATGAAAGTGGGGAGGCTTTTCTCTCTGAAACTCTCTTTTTCCTTTCAGTCATTGTCTGTGCTCCATGAAAGTGAAACTGTGCCACGTTATCCCCGTTCATATTCACAAAAACACGCAGAATACACAGCATTTCTGTTAATAACCCTTCCCATATCTAAAATGACAGTAATGAAAGTGATAAGATCACAGATACACTCCTCAATACGATGGTTCCACCCACTCTGGGATATGGACGGGGTTGAATCCAGAGAGTACTCCAGTACTCCAGAGAGTACCTGGACTCAACCATGTACAGGTACTCTCTGGACTCAATCACAACTGTGTCACCACCATTTGGGTGAGTGGGGTGGGGGTGGGCTGGGCGATATGGCCTAAAATAAAATCTAGATTGTTTTCACACTTATGGACAATTCTCAATATTTTCTTTATTAAACTAATAAAAACAAATAATGATACTTTTAAATAAAACTGTAGGGCTTTCTAAAAAAAAAAAAAAAAAAAAACACTGCAAAATAGAAAGGTTTTTACAGCAATTTACAGGTTCCTTCCTTCTATCCTATCCTTCCTCTTCCTTCCTATCCTAGTAGCTGCAGCTCCTACAAACTTTACAAACCACGTTAGTTTGCTCGACATCGTGAAACGCAAAACTGAGAACACGCAAAAACACTGACGTGTTGAAGTGACGTTACGTTTTATAGCAATGAGCTCATCTTAGTTGAAGTGTTTGTTGGTATCCTGACAGCACATCTGACCTGCTGAAAACTTCGTGGGCATGGTATCAATGAACATGATAGCTGATTGATTGGTAGGTTTAACATGCACAAAACAGGCTTGTTTGATGGAGAGTGACCTGCTGCCGCATTTCCCCCATTAAAAATAGTTTCATATTAATTTTTTGTAATAAAAATCTCAATTTTGCGATTCAGTCATTTTACACATCGTAGCAAAACATAAATCAATTAAATCGATTTATCACCCAGCCCTAGGTGGGGGGTTAGGGAAAACGCTTGCAGACTGATGTCAGACAGAATGTAAACAGATAAGCGATGTCTCAATCCTGTACTCAACTCTGTCCACGTCCCACAGTGGACGGAACCCACGAACTTACTTTTTTTTGGTAATAGTTCAGTTATCCATGTTTTTTATGAAGTGTTCCTGGTTGAAACACATGCTGTTGCTGCAGATGTTAAACTGGTGACGTACCAGCATGTGACAGCAATGAGCATCAGAAATAACATCGCTGTAAAGTCCACTGTGTATTGTTGATCCTGTGTAGATCAACATGTAAAGTGATTAGAAAGGACAAACAGGAAACGTCGCTCCTTAAGTCACAATTAAACTCCATTCGCAAAATGTCGAGCCCAAAGATCAACAGTTTTTGTGAGGTAAGATTTTATTTTACTGGGCTATGATGTCAGAGTTTGTACATGGATGCTGCACAACTATTATAGAAGTGCTTAAACTGGTACAAGACTCAATGGTAGTGAACGAGAGAGAAAAGACTGAAAAAGAAAGAAACAAACCAAACATACAAAGAAAGAAAGACATGGACCGAGATAGAGAGAGAGGGAGAGAGAGTCAGAGAGAGAGAGAGAGAGAGAGAGAGAGAGAGAGAGAGAGAGAGAGAGAGAAGAGAGAGAAGCAACTGTCATTGGGAAATGTGGAAGAGGAGGGGTAGATGAGGTCCAAAATTGTGGTTAACCAACTTTTAGGTTACAGTGAGGTTAGAGAGACTACACACACACACACACATACACACACACACACACACACACACACACACACACACACACACACACATGCATGCATCCACACACACTCTTCAGTACTTAATACACACACTAAGAGAACAGAACATGTTGTAGTGTGTGCAAAATTTGGCCAACTTCATCATCACCTACCAAGGCATTTCCAGGTGCATCCACTTCAAATACACATCACACACACACACACCTCAATGACTGACAATGGCAGCAGACCAACACTCTCACTTACATCACAGCAGCTGGGTGTACACACCTGTACACTACATGTGGACTTCTAGTTAGAAACAAAAGCAGCAAAGGTTGTGGGTTGGAGTCCCTCTATAGTCAAACTTCATAAGGTGTCAGAATGGGAAAAATCATGAAAGACAAGAAGGAATTAAGTCTGGAGTCTGATAAAAGATCATAGTCAAAGATCATAGTCATTATTAATCAAATCCTTACAGCACATAATGTGCTGCAAGGATTTGAAAAAATCCTTATAAAAGAAAATCAACTTCATGATCTATATTATTATTATTATTATTATTATTATTATTATTATTATTANTAAAAGAAAATCAACTTCATGATCTATATTATTATTATTATTATTATTATTATTATTATTATTATTATTATTATTATTAGCATTATTAACTTTATGATCTGCATCTGTTGTCAAGAGCATAAAACACACACACACACATGCTCTCTAAAAGCCATGGAGCCTTTTCATTAATAACTATTCAAGTAGCCCACCCTGCTTTATCCTCACTTCTCTGTATGGTTGTCTGATACAGCAGGTAGCTCTGTGGTGCAACAGACAAGCACGTTGGATCTAAAAAAACACAACACAAGTGATTCAAAGGTTGTGGGTTCAAGTCTGACCAGAGCTGAGTTTTACAAACTGCCTGTGTTGCTCAAGGCCTGAAAAACACAGCTTTTGAAGTGTTACTGGTAGTTTAGAGCTAAAATCAATGAAATAATTTCATAGAATCAATCAATACTTTTTTTATCTTATTAGATTTTGTTTTTGGCAGAAATGTTCGTTTTGTTCTGAGTTTTTTGAAAACTTTTTAGAAATTATCTTCTTTTTTTTTTTTAGAGTTTTCTTTCTAGAAAGGTTTAAAGGTTTGTTTCTAGAATTCTTTCTTTACAGACTTCTCAGATTTAGATTTAAGAAGTTCACAATTTTCTAGAAACAAGTTGGAAAATTGACAGTAAAAATGTCATTCTTAAAAGTAAAACTTTTCTTTTTAATTCCAAACTTTTATCTTGCAGATTTTTAGTTAATAAAGCCAAATTCTATGCAAAGTAAAATTCTAAAATCACTTTAAACTCCAGGGGGATAACAGGCGACATCATTCCGACTTCATCATCTAACATAGGCTGCGTTTGAGGATGAACACACAAGACGGGAAAGAGAGGTCGCTGATGAAAATACTACAAAATAATCTGAATTATTAGTCATCCTTAACAAGCCTTCAGTGGAAGTTTATGTAGGTTTTCAGATCACAAAGAATCCTGGGAACAGCTCTACATCATCCATGTGTGAGTGTGTTTATATATTTTCTGCTTATATCTGGGCTTGTGTTTATATGACATCACTGAGTGGGAGCAGAGTCAGGGAGTCTTTCTGCCCTCGGTGTCGCCTCCCAGGCAGCCCTGACATTTAAAATAAAATGTGTCACAGCCTGCAGATCAAAACCAGCTTTTCATTCCTGTGTCTTCTGCAATCGATCAATCTAGCCAATCACGATCTGAGAGGTTCCCAATCTTGATCCAGTGAACACACCTGATTTTGCCAGTCAGGTGTGGGTAGAGCAGGGAAATATGCAGTTTCATTTTATGAGAGGGGAGGAGTTATTAACAAGAAGTGGCTGCTGCACACTATTTCTGTTTTAGACAAGACAATGCCAGGAGGCCCCACTGACACCCCCCTACCACACACACACACACACACACACACACACACACACACCTCTATTGTATATAGGTTGGTGGTGGCAGGGAAAAGGGTTGGACACACGCAACAGCCATTCATTTATACTGTCACGGAAGCTGGTACACTCCACACGAGGACAGCACACACACAGACAGACACACAGACACACACACACACACCAAACACAGTGGTCCAGGCTAAATAAATGCAGTGACAATGAGTATAAACTTCTAGAAGAGCAAAGAAGAGATGAGCTAAGAGACACAAAGATGCCTCCCATCCAGTGTATGTATGTGTGTGCATGTGTGGCTGTGTGCGTGCGTGTGTGTGTGTGTGTGTGTTCTCTTCCTCTTCATAAATGACCATAAAAGCAGAGAACGGCAGTGACACAGTCTCATTTAACAGTAATCTTGTATGTTATTTAATCTTCTTTTATTCCTCTCTCTTACCACCTTTATTCATCTTTCACTTCTTTTCCTCCCTCTTTCCTGTCTTTTGTCTGGTACATCTATCTCTTCCTCCCTCTCCTCTCTACTTTTCTTTACTCTTTATATTTGTTCCCTCTTTACTTGACCTCCTTCTACTGACTTTGCTTTTTATCTGTTCTCTCACTTGCTTCAGTTTCTTCTTTCTTTCTTTCCTCCCTCTGTCTCTGCCCTGTGTATGTTTGTACATTCATCCATTTGTTTAATATTTGTATTTCCGACCTACTGTAAGTGTATGTCACTGTGTGAAAGTGTGTGTGTGTGTGTGTGTGTGTGTGTGTGTCCTTGGCTGCACAGTCCAGTTCCATTTGCTGGTGTTCACATCCTAAAAGTAGGCCAGTACGCTGTGTGTGGTCTCTGTGTGTGTGTGTGTCTTTGTATTGTACATGAAATACTGTGTACACTACACACACAATAGGTCGATGCCACTGTCCTGCTGTTTGCTTTGTGTTTATGGTGTCGAAAGAGTCTTCCCAATACACACAGACACACACATACACTGCGAACTAAGTGTGTGTGTGTGTGTCTGTGTGTGTCTAACCAGGTGTGCAGGCAGGTAAACTGACATGTTACTTACTGTATAAACAACAACATGTTACAGAAGTAAAGCACCAATTAAAAAAAGCTTTCTGAACACCAATAGGTGGCCTGCAGGCCAGATCTGGCCCGTGAGAGCCAAATGTCTGGCCTGTGTCGACCCATTGGTGCTAATGGCACTAGTCACATGACAAAACTGCTGCTGATGTTGGTCTGGAAAGTTAAATAACACTATATAATATACTATATTCAGAGAACNAGAGAGAGAGAGAGAGAGAGAGAGAGAGAGAGAGAGAGAGAGAGACTATAGAGCTTAATTAAAAAGAACAAATAGATGAAATCCTTTCCCTCTATGTGCCACTTGCTGCAGTGCTATTGCTAGGGCTCAGTAGGGCAGGAAGGGGCGCTGTAAATTAAAGTGCTTTTGATTTCAGTCAAATATAAAAAGATGTGTACAAGCAGAATGTTTATTTGTTAGCGTTGGTAGGTGTGTGAGTGTTTATAGGTATATTTAAGTAGTTGAATGGTGGGTTTTGAACTTATATTGTACTACTACTACTACTAATAATAATAATACTAATAATAATACTAATAAGAAGAAGAAGAAGAAGAAGATGAAGAAGAAGAATAACAACAAGTTTTACTGGTGTAATAGAAAACCTTGCGGACACTTTGGCCCTTGGTTGGCATGCTTGATATAATTTGACCCTTGGGGAAAACTAATCAAGGAACCCTGACCTGGTTTGTCTAACCAGATGCAAGCTTGTTTAACACAAACTCCTGATATATAAAACTATAAACATGAGGGAACATAAATAAAAACAAAATGTTCCCTATAATTACTTTGTGTGTCTTTTTTCCAGCGACTTTCCGGCTAACAGGTGAAGCTAAAAACCTGCTGGACAAAAAGGAAGCTGCTGATGTTTAAAAACAACAACACAGCAGAATATTCTAAAAGTTCACTTTCACTCTGTAAACTAAACCTACAAGCTTCAGCTCCACTTCAGCATCTGATCTTTGTTTTCTCTTCTCCTTCATTCTTGTCTTCGCCTCTCGTTTTCTCTTCTATTTTCTCCTCACTGATTCTATTCTTCTTTATTCTGTTGTGGGAAACAGTAGATTTTGGCAGCAGGAGTTGAACCATCAACCGTCCCTGAGGTGAGACTCCATAAACCTGTCATCAACCTCTGCAGAAAATAACACGGACTGTGCGTGTGCGTGCGTGTGTGTGTGTGTGTGTGTGTGTGTGTGTGTGTGTGTGTGTGTGTGTGTGTTTGACTAATAATACATAGTAAATACTTGGATGGTTGTGTGCATCTGAAATTAGCGGAAAAAATGATACAGTTGAAAAGAGAGAAGGTGAGAGAGACAGAGAGAGAGAGAGAGAGAGAGAGATTGGAATGNAGTTGAAAAGAGAGAAGGTGAGAGAGACAGAGAGAGAGAGAGAGAGAGAGAGATTGGAATGTAGGAGGACAGCAGGAAGTGTCTCACACCTGAATCTGACTCCACCCACACAAACACACCTGGTTTAAAACCACAAACACATGAAACCATTAGAACACTGTTTCTACTGTCAGTCAGTGTTTGTCTCTGTTTCTATCGAAATAAATATATTTCACTGATATATTTATCAGTGAAATAAATATGTTTAATTGATAAACATTTATTTCACTGATAAATATATCATATATCACTGTCGCTCAGTGTTTCTGTCTGTGTTTCTATCTAAATATACATAAATATATTTCAATGATATATTTATTTCACTGATAAATATATCATGTATCACTGTCGCTCAGTGTTTCTGTTTCTAACTAAATATATATACATATATATCACTGATATGAATAACACTTAGAAATACTTTTAATAGAATGGGTTTGTGTTGTTTCTCTCAGCACATTTGGTGTGTGTGTGTGTGTGTGTGTATTAAGTGTACAGTATGCATGCAATCATATGTTTGTTGTATGTTGTTGACATTGTTTACTGTGTTGCTGAGGTTCAGAAGTCCTGCGGTATACAACTGTCGCCTCTGTAGTGACCGCACACACACACACACACACACACACACACACACACACACACACACAAACACAGACTCTGTGTTAACCTCAGGCTAAATTGCTGGACTAATTATTGTAAATGACAAACAGTGGTCTCCAGGGAAACAATCCTCCCGCATCCCATAATTATCCTGCATGGACTCGATATTAAAGCTGCTTCCACATATTTCTCATGATTGGGGTGCGTTTGATTTCCTCTTTCCCTCACTGTTGCCAAACAGAAGAGGCTGTAACTGAAGTCAATGCCTGCCAGTGTTTTTAAAATGCTGCTGACACAGAACAGAAACACAGCAAAGCAGTAAAATTGCTCAGACGTGATCTATTAGGCAGCTTAAATCAACACGTCTGATCTCTGCTGCTGCTAAACACAAAGCACAACTCCTGTGGGACTTAAACCAACATCCTTTCAATCACTTGTGCTTTCCTGGAAGTCCACTGTCCATTGCCCCACAGAGGCTTGGTGTAGAGGAATGCATGACATTGTACATTGATCTCACTGGTTGCTTGTTGACATGTTTGTGAACAAAATTTCCTCATTACATGTTTGATTTGATGCAGCGTCACCAATGGTCCAAATCTTATCAAATTTTGTGGCATCACTCAGCTGGTATGTGCACGTTTCGCCTAAATTCAGTTGTAATTGCACAAATGTGTTCAAGAGTTAAGGCTGTTTATGTCAAATAGGCCACGCCTACAAGAACTTGGCAGCCAATCAAATGAGGCGTATGGATATCAAAAAACAACAACTTTTACAGGCTGATTCAAAACTGTCATGTTTAAAGTTAAGTGGCTACACTGTAAAGGTGGGACTCAAACCCACAACCTGTGAATCACTTTTCCTAAGCTTCCAACATGCTATCCGTTCACCACAGCACCACATTTGTCTATGATATGACATGTTATATCACATGATACAGACCAACATCTTGTTTTCACGCCATCCTTCACTTACGCATGGAAGCTGGTGAAAAGTAGAACCACACGCCATCGCTGAAGTTCACTTTTTGTTTGTCTGCAGTCACCTGAACTTACGTTCAAAGGCAGTGCCTTGCTCAAAAACATTTCAACATGACACACACACACACTTCAGTCCATTTTGGAGAGTGTGTGAAGTGTGTTTTGTTAGACAAAGAGTGTTATGGGAAAGATCAATGCTCCCAAGGATCAGCTGTCATCTGTCTGCCAACACACAAACACACACACACACACACACACACACACTTAGAATTCTATTACTGTTTGTCTTAGGCAGTAATCGAAAGTCCTTATTGGCCAGCACTCAGAAATGCAATCCCTAATGATTTAACCTTCACACATAAACACACACACACACACGTGCGCGCATAACTGAGCCAAGATATATGTGTGCACACGCACACAAGCACCCTTCAGTCAAGTAATGTCTGTTTAGAATAAAATGATTCGTCACTGCATTAGTGTCCATAGGAGGTGAAAGAAGAGCACCTTTGTTTTTGGAAACATTACACATTCCTATTTCTGAGAATGCATTTGTCCCAGGCTTTAGAGAACACCTGAACACACCACCACACCAGCCTTTGACTTTTTAAATCTGTCATCTCCACTATTTGGAAGCTTGGTCTCTCTCTCTCTCTCTCTCTCTCTCTCTAGCTGACATTCCCTATTGTTCACTGAGATGGATAGAGGATGAGTTAGAGCAGCTTCCCTTAGTCTCTGTTTCTCCCTTAAATAAAAAAAGGCATAATGTCTTCAATTAATCTCATTGATCCTATCAACAGGTTTGTC